>OX328124.1:127877062-127925660 GCA_946811695.1 Gonocerus acuteangulatus
TATAGAATTTCGAATTATCCATGTTCCACTGTATTATCAACGTGTTGGATTGACTAGAGTTTCGATACAACCTTGAGCGAGCGTAGCGAGCGGAAACGCATAGCAATTATGCCATTAACAGAAGTGCTCAAGGTTATGTCGAAACTATAGTTAATCCAACTAGTTGGTAATATAGATCACTGTTTTTTTGGTAAAAAATGGGCCGATATGCAATTTAACATTGCTTCAAAAGAGTACTTTTTCAGTCGTTGGTAAATCCCAAATAATCATTTTCTTGGCCGAACGAACAGCACAAAGGAGACAAAGAACACTAGAACACTAAGAAGTGAAACAAGAAACAATAAATATAACTTGTAAAAACACAAACCTAACAGTAAGTGGACACAAAACGATGACTAGAACGGAAGAAAGAACAGCCAATGGAATGAACCAATAGAAACGCTTCATTTGAGTTCTCATTTCATGATCCGGATCCCTGAACGAGATCCACTTCTTGAGATCGGTGCAACTAGTACGTAAGTTCCGAATGTAAGGCCGTAAATGTTTGTGAAGACCACATCCTGTTACTTTGAAGTATCTGTTGTCATATTATAAAGTGATTTTGGTACTTACGGATTAGCTTACAGGTTCTTTGCAGGTTATCTATTACTTCTTTACAGGTTATCTAAGGCTAGAAACCATATTTAATAAATATAGTAATGAAAAGTTAATATAGTAATGGAAAGTATTTAAAATCACTGGAATCACTACTAAAAGTAATTTTCTTTGTCTACTATATTTATATATTATGGTTTCTAACTAACCGTTAAATAACTTGTATTTGTAAATAATACTTTTAGGCTTGTCAAACATAAATGAAAATAAGCAGAATATATTTAAGCAAGCAATATTTATCAATAAAAAGGTTAACATTATAAAAATCAATGTTAATTGTGAAGTTTAGGGGCCTCCTCACCGGTTTTTTTTTGTCCGGTGGTTCTATAACATATTTATATTTTATATTTACTTCGCATTATGGACATACGTGTTATGCGTTTCCGCTCGCTCAAGAAGATATCAAAACTCTAGTCAATCCAACTCGCTAAAATTAATAGAATTCTTTCAATTTTTGCGAGTTGGATCGACTAGGGTGTTAATGGTTACTTTACTACCAGCAACAACCGATAGAATTGCCCACAGGAATAGGCCAATAGAAATGCTAATGAGTTATGCGCATGCGCTGAATCACTTATTATCACTACAGATACTTCACAAGTTGCTGGAGACGTAACTGGATGCGCTCTTCGCAAAAAGACCTGAAGGAGTTTTCTGAAAATTACCTCCTTGCCACTAAGTAATAAAATACCCAAGTCATTAGAAATGTGTCATCGTACTTAGAAACCTAGGTCGCAAGTTCATTGGACCCGGATTTCCCCCGATCCGACATAGGTTGACCGACAGCGTCACATCGACGGCTAGACACAGCTCGTAGTAATGGATTCGTAGTCAAGTGAAAACGAGTGATTAATTTAAGAAATTAATTAATTACCACCTAATAATTACCTTGTTGGAGGTATAAAGAAGTAGAGACCAATCAATTTTCTGGATCAGCCCGAAAAAAACAAAAACAATATTAGTGTAACAATTAATTTTTAACTGTTACACAACGATATGAGAATCATTAGTATTCATATTTTAAAATAATTTATAAGAAAGGTAGCTAGAAGGTTGTAAGCATCTTTCCGGGTAATATATACTAAAAACTAAAATCTAGCTAGAAAGTTGTAAGCATCTTTCCGGGTAATATATACTAAAAACTAAAATCTAGCTAGAAAGTTGTAAGCATCTTTCCGGGTAATATATACTAAAAACTAAAATCTAGCTAGAAAAAGTTGTTTTAAATTTTATTAGCTTTCTTTTGAAAAAAAAAAAAAACATGCATTGAAATCGGATTAGATTTAGAGGCTCCGATATCGGTCTAGAAACAAACAAGTTTGAACGGCCAAGAATCGGTTGTCATCGGACTGATCGGATCGGACCTTAATTGAGATGTTTGTGTTTGTTTTCCTTCCGACAGTCGGTGGCTATCGGATCGGATCGGACCGATCACCCTTATGGAGAGGATAAGTGAAATATAGAGACTTATCAAGAGATATCCAGAGTTAAGGCGAAATTTAGAGAGATATAGAGACAGATTGAGTATTTAAGCGAAATATAAAGATGTATTGAGAGTCAAACCGAATCATACAGACTTACAGCGAGATATCCAGAGTTAAGGCGAAATTTAGAAAGATTTTTATTTATTTGAGGAGCTTCGTAACGCAGACGACTGTCTCCTTGAAATGTAAATTTAGAAAGATATAGAGACAAATTGGGAAGGACTCTAAAGTCAATCCTCTTTGAGTTATGTGCGAAAGAAGTAAAAAAAAAAAAAAAAAAAAAAAAAAAAAAAAAAAAAAAAAAAAAAAAAAAAAAAAAAAAAAAAAAAAAAAAATTCAAAAGAGCAGAACTATTTATGTTTTTATTTTATTTATCTAGTATATAGGTTATTTTAAGCAAATTATTCAGGAATGCAATCGACCCTACCCAATTCTGAGGAAAGTGCTTAGTTGTGCAGCTCCTGCGTGACGGACTTTTGTCATTTGAGTTGTTCCGAAAATAGTTTTCAAAAGTTAGCGTGCACCCATTCCACGTCCAACTAAATACAGATGCGTCCTGGACTACTAACGGCATTGAGAAATTAATTTCAACCATTATTTCAAGTTGGACATATATTCATGCCGCCTTATAACTCACTTGTAGCTGTCATCTTGTAATCTACTTATGTTGTCAATTCACTCCCAAGGAAATTACAACTTAGGCTTTGATAACTTTTAATGCGTTTCCTTCCCTGTTCCTTTCTTACGCTTTCACTCCCTCCACTTATACTGTCAGTTTTACTCTCCCTCCCTCTCTCTCTCTCTCTCTCTCTCTCTCTCTCTCTCTCTCTCTCTCTCTCTGAGCATATATATATATATATATATATATATATGTATGTATATATTTATATGGAGGTGTTTGCAACAAATTGTTCTAAGCTTTAATTCGAAATACATAAACAGATACGACGACCTTTTTTTGTGTAAAATGGGCTTTATTGCTTGTAGTGTTTATACAGATATTAAGGGAACCTATCAAGATACTGCTTCGGGTTTAGTAGCTATCAATAAGTAATATAAGTGGATATGTAACAACAATTGTTATGTAAAAAAATAATATAATATAAAAATAATAATACTGCGCTTCAGAAACAATGCTTAAATAATCATAAATCATTACGGATTTTGGGCAGGGAGCAACTAATTCTCCTTCTTCTTCTTTTTTTTTCTTACGGCGCATCGACATCTGGGCCATTAGCGCCGACATACAGGGTCCAGCGAGGAATTTTCCTAACCAGCCGTGAGATGAGAAAATTCCTGCCGGAAGTGGGAATCGAACCCACCATCTCCCGTATGAGAATCTAAGGAAGAGGGGGAGGGGAGCAACTAATGCACGCAGTTGCTTGAGGCTTTAAGACCCTCGCTTTCCGAGTAACTGCACATCGCACACATTGCATACACAGTACACACACTAGAGTATACACTTACTCTGACATAAGGTCACTTACATTACACACCCGACGATCGACTACCCAGTAAGAAAGCAGTGAAAAGGAAGCAAACAGCCTCGGACGAATCTGGAGTGAGGGCTGCTCCGGAGGGAATTGATTGTCAGCCCTCGACATCGGCAGGGAGTGCGAGCGGTTCCCCGACGCCGTATCGGCCCGTAAGACCAAAGGGAACGAACACGGTTATGTTGAGCAACGAATCAGGTTCTGGCTTGAGCTTGGAGGAGAGTGAATCTTCTCCCACTCAATTCAGACGAAGTCCAAGATGTAAACAGCTACGCATGAAGTGGACAAAATACACGTATATTGCCGTTTAGACGAGCGTATTATCTGGCCACAAAATGCGATACTGGGAAAAGCGGCTATACTAGACGAATTGAGCAGTATGGGAAAGAGTTTTGGCCTGATGTAAAGCTAACCTCTCAAACCATGAAGACCGGGTCATAGAGAATTGCACAGGCGATGTCGTTTATTTGATCCGGAGGTGCAGATGACGTTGTCGGTAGCATGGTTGACTTCTGGTCGGCTATTTTCGGAAACTGAGGGTTTCGTAATGGCCATCCAGGACCAAGAAATTCCACGTTTTATATTAGTATTTCAGACAAGTGCAGATTATGTAACAATGCGTATGAGACGATTCAACACGTTTATGCAGGTTCTGATTACCTTCAGAGACACAACAATGTTTCCAAGATATACCATCAAGCAATAGCAGAAAGAGTGGACATTATGGAAAGTACGGTACCGTATCACCGCTGTGTCCTACAGAGACGTGAATTTTGTATATTTGTTTGTTAATATTTTTGTATTCGTCGATTTTAATCTCTATAAATTTGTATTAATAGAATTTAATATGTTTTGTAAGAATGGTTTTTGTGTGAATATTTACAATTTTTCCTGTGAATTTATTTGCATTTACAGGTAAATTTGTGATTACAATTGTATTTTTATTTATATTCTTATTTCCAAATAAGTGAAGTATAATATACTGTTACTCTGCTGGTATAATATTCTTATAGGATCCACTTCTATGCCCCCATGCAGAGATATATAAACACATATGTATATACAAATAAACATAAATATATCTTCACTTATTTTCCATATTACTTTTTTTTGTGGGTTTATTTTTTTAAATTGTTATTATTCATATTTATACATTTTTATATTATTTTCCAAGGGTACTAAGCTTATTTCCTAACATTGAACACTAAAGGAATTGTAATTTATAATCTGAGCAATGAAAAAGAATCAGAATTATCTATTGTATTATTTTATGCCGCATTGAATAATGAGTAATTAGATATTTTATTATTCCCTTGAGGTTTCAACAATCCTCTATAATATAGCCTATTATTGTTATATTCTTTAATAAATCATTTTCTATCTATTTAAGAATTATAGCACCCTATTATAGCAAGATTACGGCCTTCCTACTGAGAAATGTGTCTTTGAACTGAGTGTCGATTCCAAACAGGAAGGGAGGGAATTTAAATTTTGTGTTTTAGTTAGGTTAATCACGTTTTCCGTTGAATAGAAAGCAATAACAAAATAACTGTTTAAGATAATATCTTAAACAGTTATTACATATTATGTACAGGAAGTACATATTATGTAATTCCTAATTGCAGCATCGTACACTAAACAGAATTTGCGTGAAGAAAATGTAGACTTTGTCCATTATAAAACCAGCAAAAGGTGGCTAAAACGAAGTTTAACATTAATGAGGCAGAGTTCCTGGCATCAGCCGATTCTGTGCTTGTACGGGAGAGAGAATGTCTTGCCTCTAAAAAAAGAAGGCTGTAAATTTAAACTTTCTATTCAACGAAAAACGTGGATAACCAACAAAAAAAAAAAAACAAAAAAAACCACAAAATTTAAATTTCCTTCTCCCTGTTGGGAATTGACTCCAGCTCACAGGGTCATTTGTGTTCTACATCGAAAAATAGTCGACACGTGTCCAAGCAATCCGTCCAATGCGCCTTAGGAGCCGAGAAATAAAATAAAATAGGTTGAAAATGCTTTATTTTTTATATCGAGTTTAGGAAATGATATTGACATGATTATTTCACCAAGTCATTTTTTTTATAGAGTAGATTAAGCCTTTTCAACCTATTTTATTTTATTCCTCGGCTCCTAAGGCGCATTGGACGGAACGCTCGGAGTCATGTCGACTATTTTTCGATGAAGAATTACCAGAAAAAAATGGTCTAAACCAGTGACTCCATGACTGTATACTCCCCTTGTTAGTATGGGTTCTACATTATCATTAATATTAATATTCCAGTTAAATATATCAGGACTTCTTTCAATTTTCAGCTCTAAAAAGCCTGCCGAGTATATGCAGGGATGTGAAAAGGCTAAAATAAAAACGCGAAATTACTCCTGAGCTGTTGTATAAATATGTCGAGCATTAGTCGCCATCAGAATGGACACGAAACATTCAAATTAATCTTTAATAATAATCTCTGGAATATAAGGAAATAATCTGATCCGTCATGCAACACTACTGCGCGGAGAAATAGGGGTGTGGTTCGGTGGAATTTTATATTGCTGAGCATAAAGAGAAGGAGTCAATATAATACAGCATTATATATTCAGGGGGGGGGGGGATCAATGTAAAATTACAAAACAATGCAAATTGTACCTTTCATTCGTTCGCTCATAGAAATATACTTCCATGGCCACTTTATCACAAAAATAATTTAGTACTCGCTAATAATTACAATAACTAAAATTAGTATATAGTTACAAATATTAACTAAAAATGCTAGTAATATACATTGGTGCAACTACATTTTTTCTGACATCTGTTTCTTTCGCAGTTAATTTCTTATAGGAACAAAGGATATAGAAGATGGTATTAGGAAGGATACAGAAGGTGATATCAGGAAGGATATAGAAGGTGGTATCAGGAAGGATATAGAAGGTGGTATTAGGAAAGGTATTGGAGGTGGTATTGGGAAGGATATAAAAGGTGGTATTGGGAAGGATATAGAAGATGGTATTAGGAAGGATACAGAAGGTGGTATCAGGAAGGACATAAGAGGTGATATCAGGAAGGATATAGAAGGTCGTATTAGGAAGGGTATAGAAGGTTGTATTAGGAAGGATATAGAATGTGGTATTAGGAAGGACATAGAAGGTGATATCAGGAAGGATATAGAAGGTCGTATTAGGAAGGGTATTGGAGGTGGTATTGGGAAGGATATAGAAGGTGGTATTAGGAAGGATATAGAAGGTGGTATTAGGAAGGATATAGAAGGTGGTATTAGGAAGGATATAGAAGGTGGTATTAGGAAGGATGTAGAATGCGGTATTAGGAAGGATATAGAATGTGGTATTAGGAAGGATATAGAAGTTGGTATTAGGAAGGATACAGAATGTGGTCTTAGGAAGGATATAGAAGGTGGTATTAGGAAGGATATAGAATTTGGTCTTAGGAAGGATATAGAAGGTGGTATTAGGAAGGATATAGAATTTGGTCTTAGGAAGGATATAGAAGGTGGTATTAGGAAGGATATAGAAGGTATTATTATTAAGGATATAGAAGGTAGTATATAGGAATTAACTACTTCTTTAAAACTAGCAGTACAAAAAAAATCAGCGAACAACTACTAATTAATATTATGTAGTTGGGTAATGCAACAACTCAACACAGGTAACAACTCAACACAGGTAACAGCTCAACACAGGTAACCACTCAACACAGGTAACAACTCAACACAGGTAACAACTCAACACAGGTAACAGCTCAACACAGGTAATAACTCAACACAGGTAACAACTCAACACAGGTAACAACTCAACACAGGTAACAACTCAACACAGGTAACTACTCAACACAGGTAACTACTCAACACAGGTAACAACTCAACACAGGTAACAACTCAACACAGGTAACAACTCAACACAGGTAACAACTCAACACAGGTAACAACTCAACACAGGTAACAACTCAACATAGGTAACAACTCAACACAGGTAACAACTCAACACAGGTAACAACTCAACACAGGTTACAGCTCAACACAGGTTACAGATCAACACCGGTAACAACTCAACACAGGTAACAACTCAACACAGGTCACAACTCAACACAGGTAACAACTCAACACAGGTAACAGCTCAACACAGGTAACAACTCAACACAGGTAACAGCTCAACACAGGTAACAACTCAACACAGGTAACAACTCAACACAGGTAACAACTCAACACAGGTAACAACTGTCTAACATCAGTCTATGATGGAAATGTTACTAAAATATGACTACAACCTCTGTATGCTACTTAATCTTGTTGGACTATCAGTCTATGATGGAAATGCTACTAAAATAGGACTACAAGCTCTGTATGCTACTTAATCTTGTTGGACTATCAGTCTATGATGGAAATGCTACTAAAATAGGACTACAAGCTCTGTATGCTACTTAATCTTGTTGGACTATCAGTCTATGATGGAAATGCTACTAAAATATGACTACAAGCTCTGTATGCTACTTAATCTTGTTGGACTATCAGTCTATGATGGAAATGTTACTAAAATAGGACTACAAGCTCTGTATGCTACTTAATCTTGTTGGACTATCAGTCTATGATGGAAATGTTACTAAAATAGGACTACAAGCTCTGTATGCTACTTAATCTTGTTGGACTATCAGTCTATGATGGAAATGCTACTAAAATAGGACTACAAGCTCTGTATGCTACTTAATCTTGTTGGACTATCAGTCTATGATGGAAATGCTACTAAAATATGACTACAAGCTCTGTATGCTACTTAATCTTGTTGGACTATCAGTCTATGATGGAAATGCTACTAAAATAGGACTACAAGCTCTGTATGCTACTTAATCTTGTTGGACTATCAGTCTATGATGGAAATGCTACTAAAATATGACTACAAGCTCTGTATGCTACTTAATCTTGTTGGACTATCAGTCTATGATGGAAATGTTACTAAAATAGGACTACAAGCTCTGTATGCTACTTAATCTTGTTGGACTATCAGTCTATGATGGAAATGCTACTAAAATATGACTACAAGCTCTGTATGCTACTTAATCTTGTTGGACTATCAGTCTATGATGGAAATGCTACTAAAATAGGACTACAAGCTCTGTATGCTACTTAATCTTGTTGCCCCTAACCATTTCAACTGATAGTCCCATATAATATCCAACATACAGCAGCTACAGTAATGTTTTGTTAAAAATGTTGCTTGGCACTATTTTGCCCAGACCTCTTCAATTGTTATCCCTAAAGCCTCCTCTATGTTTTTTTTTCTTTTTATGTTCTCATTCAAGCTTCATTATATTCCATTTATCCTTTTCTAAGATTTTATCAGAAGCTTCGGAATTTAGTAATGCAAACAATGAGATTATAAAATTTAGGAAAAAATTAAATACTTTATACATGGGGGATTATACATAGCATTCTCTTTTAAACTTCGTCGCTGGGTTATTCCATCTCCTCCTACATGCCGGCATGCATATCCAGTGGTGCGGTGTCCTAAAACACAATTATTTTGCCGCATTTCATCCGAAGGTGCATGCATGATGCTTTATCTGAACACTTCGGCCAACGAACAAGCATCCTGTACCACCTGAGGAAGCCAGCTGTAATGCCATAGAAAATTTATGATTCAAGAAATCGTACCGCTGGTGATATATGCCGGAATATAGGGGGGATTTATACATAAGTATATATATATATATAGAACTGCATTTCACTTACAAGTCAAATAAGTACGAAATACAGCCGATTGGAAGTCACTAAAATAGGATACGTAAATAACAACTTTTATGCAGTATTTTCTATTCCAAGCTTTCAAAATTAACACTAGGACAATTTTATGTATATATTGTATATATATATATATATAACTCACTCAAAATTGTGTCTATTAACAAGTGCTGTATTGTTTCCTAGTCAACCCCCCCCCCCTATAGACGTGTGAGTGTATTGTCCTGACCCGAATATACTCGGAATCGCCGCCGAAATGCGGACAGAAGCTAATTGTATGAATAACGAGGCCATTACTAAGGCAATAATTCTTGTAGAATCGCTGATCGCTGAGCGATATACCACCCCGGTATTTGTAGCAATCCTTTCCGATACCTGTCAGATCTGATAGACGACACTGTTCTCATACATTGTCACTTGGGGGTTGATTTTATTTACTAACTTCTCATATTTCAGGGGAGATTCGCCATGGATGGTGGGCGCAGTGGATGGTTTATGATTCAGGGAAGATATTAGCACTTGGTCATATATTATCTGAATAAAAATAGCAGGAAGTGGTATTCGGTCGGTAAATTAAAACAATGTTTTTATTTTAATTTTAGAATTACTATTGCAAAACAATTTGTCACG
This sequence comes from Gonocerus acuteangulatus, assembly GCA_946811695.1. Lineage (NCBI taxonomy): Eukaryota > Metazoa > Arthropoda > Insecta > Hemiptera > Coreidae > Gonocerus > Gonocerus acuteangulatus. The sequence goes on from OX328124.1 coordinate 127,887,065, forward strand.
TAGGAGCTGCATAACGAACCAAAATGTTTATTGTAACATTTAAAATTATCCAAATCCTTTATTCGTTGCTCTTCATGTATCTAGAAGGTATGGAATTACTCGTAGAATAGAATATATTTAGTTATAGAAAAGATAGAATTACAGAAAAATACAGGAAATATAATATTTATCATCATAAGTTTTGTTTCGGTTGGTTATAAATCCCCGGAAATTAAATAGAAACCCCAGGAGACTGAGAAAACCTTTCTCCAGAATAACATCAACATTTTTCTTTTTATTACTCTCAGTTCTTTCCATTCTTATAATCCCACAAGAAAATTAAATGGATTAAATACTTAGAATTATATAAGCTAGAGAAAATAATTCCAGCTCATTGCTCAGAATAGCGATTAGTAGCTGAGCTTGTAATAAGTTGCCTGAAGTTATCGCCTTGTAAGTGGCTTACTACAAGGGACCACCTAAGATGAAGCACCAAGACCAAGATGCTATAAATGAGTTTTAACAAGTTACAGATGCTAATTCCCTCCCTGGAGGCTGATAAGGCTTATTTCACAAGCTGTATTCCATTTTCACACAATTCCATCTTCAAGAGGGAAATTCAATCTAGGACCTGCTGTCTGATGAACTGGTGTACTCTTCAGTAGTCGGGTTTAGATGATTTTAGCCGAAAGAATGTAGTGTTTGGGGTCATGAAAATGGTGCCTGAAGGGGTGGGCACACCAACACTTATATCCATTAGCATATATATATATATTATATACCTATGTTTATAGATTTATAGAAATTGGTTTCAGGAATGTAGATTAATCAGCCTTTTCTGTTTATCTAAGAATTAGTGGATGAAGGTGAATCTAATATTTTCTTTTGTTAACATAATATTAAAGTTGCTGCAGGTTCTTATAGTATATATACAGTTGGAAATTAATGTATATATATACATATATGGGGGGCAAGTTTAGCTCAGTGGTAGAGCACTGGACTAATAAGCTGGAGGCCTGAGTTCAAATCCCGAGCAAGCACTAAAGATTTTGTCTTCTAGTGTCTTCGTTCATGGGTTGAATTCGGCCTCCCTGACCGTCCCTAGGCCAACCCAGCCTTTAATTAATTTAATAATGGGTGCCTTGTATGCTAATGACTAGCAGTCGAAGCAGTCAAGGGGAAAATCAGCATAGTATTGACCATACTATCTCCCTAGTGTGCCTTATGGTCATGAATCAGATACCTCTATAGTATCTGCCCCTCAGGGCCTTCGTGGCCTGTTACGGGACTGATTTTTTTTATACACATATATAAAGAATAGGAGTTTTGTTGAACACTATACATAAAATCGGCTAAAGAAGAAAATGTACAGTGTAGTAACTGAGAGACGTGATCAGAAGACCTAACCACCATCAGCAAAGTCTCTATTTTACCTCTCAGCTTGTATGGATTCTAGTAAACCACAGATTATTTACCAGAGATTATTCTGTAATTCTATAGGCGTATACTTGTTTTTAGCTATATTAATGCAATTATAAATTAAAATATCCATAATCATAACATTATCCTATTTATAGTAAATAAATAATGCCTTAACGAATAGGATTAACGGACAGTGTTCATATGACAAAAAAAAAACAACAAAAAAAAACAAAAAAACATACTAATTAATAAAATAAACGAAATTGCTCCATTTAGAATGGAGGTTTACATCGGAAGCAAATTATACTTTTGCCCGTTACGGTAGCTAATTTATAACGAAACTCAGTATATATGATACAAAAATAATAACGAATATCTTTTGTATAAAAAAATATATAAACGATTTTACACAATTTTGGTAACTAATTTGATTAAAATTATATTTTGTGTCATTTTGTTTAATTGTATCTTTTCTACAACTCAAACTATTTTATTCTAATTCCATAACTCCTAGATACACAAACAGCAACGAATATAGTATTTGGATATTTAGGACAATTTAGTGATAATAATTTAATTTAAATTCAAATTTTAACGCCCATTTTATTAAATATGAATTTCAGGACGGGTTACATTTAGTGATAATATGTTTATGGGACCTTTTATTAGTGAGAGTTTATTATTGTATTTATTGAGACTCTTGGCAGCTTTGGCGAGAAGAGTTTTACATCGGGATATTATTAACATTGATAGCTGATAGATCATCTTAGATGGTTTTACATAAAAAAAATCAGTCCCATAACAGGCCACGAGGGCCCTGAGGGGCAGATACTATAGAGGTATCAGATTTATGACCATACGGCACACTAGAGAGATAGTGTGGTCAGTACTATGCTCCGGCCGCCTGATTTTCTCCTTGGCTGCTTCGACTGCTAGAATCATTAGCACCCAAGGTACCCATTATTAAATTGATTAAAGGCTGGGTTGGCCTAGGGACGGTCAGGGAGGCCGAATTCAACCCATGAACGAAGACACTAGAAGAAAAAATCTTTAGTACTATGCTCGGGATTTGAACTCAGGTCCTCCAACTTATTAGTCCAATGCTCTAACACTGAGCTAACCTCGCCCCCCAGGTTTTACATAAATAGACTGTAAATATACTTTTACATACACAGAATAGAGCTTGTAATCTGATATAGTTTCAACGCAAGGTTAGAATTCATATTTATAATACACTTAAAAATTTACCTATTTACAATGTTAACGCAAGGTTATAATTCATATTTATAATTAAGTTAACAATTTACCTATTTACAATGTTAACGCAAGGTTATAATTCATATTTATAATTAAGTTAACAATTTATCTATTTACAATGTTAACGCAAGGTTATAATTCATATTTATAATTAAATTAAAAATTTACATATTTACAATGTTAACGCAAGGTTATAATTCATATTTATAATTAAGTTAACAATTTACCTATTTACAATGTTAACGCAAGGTTATAATTCATATTTATAATTAAGTTAACAATTTACATACAATTATGTTAAACTAAACAAGAAACATTCATTAAAGTAACAAACTTCTTAACTTATTTACGGTGTCTTAGCTTATTTATTTGTGATAATAAGCAGCTCTTACGTGACAAATTGTTTTGCGAAAATCACTGTTCATCAATCTCGTTTATTATATTTAAATTAGCAGTAATAAATTTGTATATTTGTTTAAAAACAATAAAACGTAAAATAGTTTTGCATTAAAAATTCTAAAATAGAAGAAAGATTTTTTCAAGTTACCGACCGAATACCACTTCCTGCTATTTTTATTCAGATAGTATATGACCAAGTGCTAATATCTTCCCTGAATCATAAACCATCCACTGCGCACACCATCCATGGCGAATCTCCCCTGAAATATGAGAAGTTAGTAAATAAAATCAACCCCCAAGTGACAATGTATGAGAACAGTGTCGTCTATCAGATCTGACAGAGATCGGAAAGGATTGCTACAAATACCGGGGTGATATATCGCTCAGCGATCAGCGATTCTACAAGAATTATTGCTGTAGTAATGGCCCCGTTATTCATACAATTAGCTTCTGTCCGCATTTCGGCGGCGATTCCGAGTATATTCGGGTCAGGACAATACACTCACATCTGTCTACAGGGAGGATTGGACTAGGAAACAATAAAACAGTTAGAAATACACACGTTTGGAGCAAATCAAAGATTGTAAATATATATATATATATATATATATATATATATATATATATATATATATATATTTACTACCACTACTGTCGACATCTACTCCGTTTGACTAGAGTTTTTTTTTGTTTTTTTTTTTCGTTTTTAACGGCGCATCAACTGTTTGGCTATTAGCGCCGGGCTATCTATAGGTTTACCACCCTTTTCTAATGCCAACAGCACATGGTCGGTCACCCATTCAGGTACTGACCACGCCCGACGTTGCTTAACTTCGGTGATCTACGGGAACCGGTGCATTCAACGTGGCTATGGCCGTTGGCGACTAGAGTTGTTTCAAATTTCTCAAGATAGATAGATATATAGATAGATATGGAGTTTGTCGCTCTACAACTTGGTTATTTGCGCCTTCCAATATGTTGGCTCGAAAGGGTTTGGGTTCTTTTATAAATATTTGCTTTAGGTATTTAATTAAATTTTAAGACGTCTGTGAGTTTGTGAGATAGGTGTAGTTCTTTGCCTGAGTGTAATGGTGTTATGCTTTGTTTAGTTACAAATTGTTAAAAATAATTAGTTACAGATTATATAATTTATTAGTTAAAGACCATTACAGTCATTATCTTAAAATCCAATATGGCAATTATAATTAAATTTCTCAAGAGTTTATATTGTTGATTCCATTGAATATTATTTTGAAATTTAAAGCTTAGGTTTTAACCAAGAATGGTCGCCTACCATTAGCCACAGAGGATTCATAGTGGGCAATGTTGCCTTCTGTCTGCGGATAGTTAATATTTCTTTTTAATTTTAGATTTTTTATCTGGGAGACATGAAGCGGAATGATATGACAGGTTTTATGCAAATAAGAGAGAACGTAGAAACTTTTTTTTTAAATATAAATTAAGTTAAGTAATGTATCATCAAAATTAACCATACTATATAATTTTGTGAAGTTTATTATAGCACGGTTCCCGTCATACTATAAGTTATTCATTTTTCAAAGTGACAAGAAACTGATTTTTTTTTCTTTATATATTTATTTATTTGAAATCTGTACAATTATAAAAGTATAATTATCAAGTATGTTGATACAGATATGAATGTACAAATTGACAAAAATGAGAAAAATAAAAACAATACAAAATGTGAAAGAAGCCAACCATTGTTGGCACTTTCTGAGCTGTCTAGACAAATATTTTAACGATCCCTATAAGATCAGAGTAAATTATCTCGGGGCCACTGTCTCTTAAGCCGCCTGGGAGGATTGTCTGGGTGGGATTGGGAACCTTCAGGATAAGGATGGTGAGACAATTTGGAATGGAACGGGTTTTAGCAAGGTCAAGGACAAATGGAATGTTAAGGTCATTGTGAAGGGTTTTGTTTGAGACGTAGAACGGGGCATTAACAATTTTACGGAGGACTTTTGACTGGAATGCCTGTATTCTGTTGATGTTGGATGGTTTTGCAGACCCCCAGAGTTCAAGTCCGTATGTCCATATTGGTCGAATGATTGTTTTGTATATCGTTAGTTTGTTCTTTATCGATAATTTAGATGAAGGTCCAAGGAGTCGTTTAAGTAGTCCGTATCTTCTGTTCAGTTCCTGTCTTTTCAGTCTCGTGTGAGGGTTCCATGTTAGTCCGCTGTCAAGGTATAATCCTTGATATCGAACCTCATTTGATTCTGGCAGTGGAGTGTCAATGATGTATACAGAAGGGTATAATCTCCGGTTAAGAGTGAATGTAACCTGTTTACATTTTTCTGCGTTGATTTGTATTCTCCACCTTTCACTCCAATGTTGGATGCCAGAAAGATGTACCTGCAGGTGTTAGGATGCTACTGAAGGATCAGGGGAGGTTGATAGGATGGCTGTGTCATCTGCATATGTGGTTAGTAGGGTTTGGGGGTGTGTGGGAATATCCGCAGTGTAAAGAAGAAAAACGAGAGGACCAATAATGCTCCCTTGGGGGACTCCAGCATTTATGGAGCAGGTCGGCGAGAAAGTTGTGCCTTGTTTTACTTGGAAGGATCTATTTGACAGGTAGGATTTGAGGACAAGGAAATAGGTGTGTGGAAGTATTAGCCGATCGAATGCTTGAGCAACGTCGAGAAAGGTACTCGTGCAAAAACTCTTACGTTCAAGCGAGGAGGATATTGCTACGACGACACGGAAGGACTGTTGAATAGTGGAATGCGGAAAACAAATTGATGGTTGGGAATTGAGGATTCTATGATAGGGAGGATTCTTTTGTAAAGGAGTTTTTCGAATATTTTGACATTAATGGGATAGGAAGATGCGGAATCTGGAGGTTTGAAGGGTTTGGGGATAACAATAACGACTGAATGTTCTCAGGGATTCGGGAAGTGGGTTGTTCTTAGGATTGAGTTATACAGGTATGTGAGGAATGTGACGGCCTTCCAGGGGAGGTTTTTGAGTATGGTGGAGGTGATAAGGTCATAACCGGGAGATTTCCTTCGGATGGGTGGAATACTTTGGGAGGGAGGGACAAAGGTAAGGGGGAATTGAGGTAATCTTCGATATCTTCATCCTGGGAGGGGCTCGTTTGAGGATTAGGGGAAAATACTGTAGTTAGGTGTGTGAAGAGAAGGAGCGCCTTTTCTTCATCACTTCTGGCCCAGATCCCATCGCTGCGTTTGAGAGAAGAAGAAATTGGGTGAAACTTTAGGATTTTACGAGTGACTGTCCACAAAGAACAGTCTTGTGTAGAGTGGGATAAAAGGTATTCGTTAAAGGATTCTGAACGGAATTGGAATAGGGAAGATTTCAATTGTCATGCCAGTCTTTTGTATGCGTTTCTGTCCGAGGGAAAACAGGATCTTTGCCATAGAGCTCTGGCACGTCGCATGGCTGCAAGGAGTTCTTGGATGTGGGTTGGGAGTTGCATTTTGGGAGGAAGAGAAACCCCTGAAGTTGGTTGGCATGAGTTGCGAGCACTGTCCTGAATTGCTTTAATGAATGTTTCAGTGGCTTCGTCTAGATCTGAAGGGGGTTTTAGGGACACGGTTAAGTCTATGGAGTGCTCTAGGTCGAGCAGAAATGTCTGCCAGTTAATAGGACCAGGTGTAAGGGTTGGTTGTAGAGGTCGGGGTACAGCGGTAGATGTCGCTATGCCTCCCAAGCCAGACGAGATGAAGAAATCGACTAGGTCAGGATTGCGGGGTGGATAGGTTGGCCAGTATGTTGGCGTGTTGGGAGATATAGGAAGATAACTTTGGGAATTAAGGATATCGTAAAGGATTCTGTCAACAAACAGATAACGAAGAAATAACCCGTTATCTATAGGTTACTAGTAACAGTACTGTAACAAATACACGTTAAAATTCGTTGTCAATAATAAATGTACGTTAAAATTTATGTTACAAATATACCATTTGTAAAGACCCATTATATTTGTGAGCATTACCAAGAAGTGTTGTGACTAGGGATGCTGATGGGTGAGGAGGCTGTGCAAGGGTTCGGGATATTATTACCTCGGATGGACCATCACCAGTAAACTCTATCAGCGACAAAATCACAGTTTATTTCTAGTAATTCAAGGTCTTCCATCATAGTTGAAATTAATCCCAAATATAAATTATACTATGAAATAGATACAGTATAGTAACAGCTGTTCTGTTATCGTCCTAGCAACGCATGATACCTAGGCTATGAAATAGATACAGTAAGGTAACAGCTGTTCTGTTATCGTCCTAGCAACGCATGCTGCCATGGCTTGCCTGCTCTAACCAACTAAGAATTCAAACCCCTCTAAAAATACTTAAAAATTTGAATATCAAAAAAACCTTTTTTAGCGAGTGTTTACGTTCTAAAAGAAATGTCCATGCAAAATTTCAAATTTTCTTGTCAAGCGGTTTGGGCTGGGCGATGACAGATCAGTGAGTGAGTGGTATTTGACAAATATATGGTAGATAAGTCCTTCTGGTGTTCTCCTGAGTTAAGCTATAACACCTCTAGATGTACCTGGAAAGGCTCTACCACACCTCATATATAAGGCGATAAGTTTGAAGTGGTTAGAGAGATGTATGTTGTATAGGTGAGTGGTGAAGCCACTTCTCCGAGCTCTGGGAGTATGTAACTTCAATCAGAGCGAAGCGGTGTTAGGTGAAGCTCTCTACGTTTCTATTGATCCAATCAGTGGCTTATACTGTCTAGGATTGTTGTCAGAGTTCAACATCACACTGTCAAGACAGCTGTGTATGTCTAGAAGGCAGAATATCTGCAAGGAAGATACTGGCATTCATCTGCAAGAAATATGTCAACAAGTGCTCGTCTTCAGCCAGCGATTGAATCAACTTTGAGAAGACATTATACCATAAATATGCTTTAGCGATGACTTTGAGGAGACATTATACCATAAATATGCTTTAGCGATGACTTTGAGAAGACATTATACCATAAATATGCTTTAGCGATGACTTTGAGAAGACATTATACCATAAATATGCTTTAGCGATGACTTTGAGGAGACATTATACCATAAATATGCTTTAGCGATGACTTTGAGAAGACATTATACCATAAATATGCTTTAGCGATGACTTTGAGAAGACATTATACCATAAATATGCTTTAGCGATGACTAAAATGAAAAAAAAAAAAAACCTTACAAAAAAGTGTTCGCTGGCATTCGTGCATGCGAAGTAGCCATGTACGAAATAGAAGGCTGTATTACAGTAAATTAAATTTTGACGTCCATTATAATTAACTGAGAATTTGAGGACGGGTTTATCTATAGGTAACAGCCCTTTTCTAACCAGGATAGGGCTGATGCCTTTCCTTTTTTCTAAAGAAAAGCAATCACCGTCAGTGGGAATCGAACCCACGTCCCTTGGAACGGAGTGTTAATTCACGCCTTAACACATACGGCCACCGGACCTCCATTTAAAAAAAATATTATATATTTATTCATTCTGAATAAATTCATATGATTTCTTAATAATTTTTTATTTAACACGTATTGTCCCCACTTTTAGTAGTTAAACTTTTCTTTTTTTTTCTATCCGAATAATATACGTTTTTATAATATAACCTAAAATTTATGCAGGAATTAAATTTTTTCTATGTATGTACATCCGTTGAAAATAAAATTAAGATTAGTGATCCATCGGGCCACCGCACAGTGGTCAAAAATAGCCAAAATGCACTCAAAACTTGATTTTTTTAAAGTATTTTATCCGACCCCATTCAGAGTTGGGAGTGCCATTTCTTGAGTTTTAGGCCCCCACCGTTGATTGCAGGACGGTGGTTAATCATTCAAGTACTAGAAACGAAGAAAATTTCCCAAACCCTCATGTACCAAAATCGTTCCTTCAACTTTCCTTTTTCAGACCGATAAGGTTGACGCATGTTTTTCTTGTTTTAATGGGACGTTCGAAGGGCAAAAAAAAATATTTTTGCATTTTTCGAATCGCCTTCATGGACGAGGATACAGAAAAAGTAACAAAATTACACGTATCAGATTTCGTTTTGTCATTTGCGTCTCTCGGATTTCGGGCTTGAATATTCCGTGGGCATGTATAGAAAGACCACACACCGAAATTAGCTGCATAAGTCTGCCTACTTCGGTGCTAGAGGTGAACCAACTCGGTAAATGACTAACAGACAGATGCGCGGTATCTCTATGCAAACATTGGAATCAAATCGAAGACAGATTTTTTTTTCAGTACTCAAGTCAGTGTTGACTGCAAAAAATGTTTCAAGTGATCCGAGTGAAAAATCGTGTCCCAGTTGAAATATTGTTGAATTCAAACGACAAAAGTGTACTTTCGGTATGCGAGTATTTGACAGATCAATTTTCATTAGCCGATGAGCATATTTCGTTACTCCTACGGAAATTATCTCAAACTGTTGTGCTGAAATTTAAAAAAAAAAGTTCGCTGAGATAGGAGTAGATGTATTTGGTTTTGACCCCCTGAGCCCAGCCGAGTGGAGTTCAGAGGCGGGGGCGACCAAAAAAAAATTGTCATGTGAGTGACTTATCAATACCTTCATTGTAGTTATAAGACTGGTAAATGTGCACAATTTCAGGTTTCTAAATCAACAATATCAAATGTTATTGAGTTTCTAAATCAACAATATCAAATATTATTGAGTTTCTAAATCAACAATATCAAATGTTATTGAGTTTCTAAATCAACAATATCAAATGTTATTGAGTTTCTAAATCAACAATATCAAATGTTATTGAGTTTCTAAATCAACAATATCAAATGTTATTGAGTTTCTAAATCAACAATATCAAATGTTATTGAGTTTCTAAATCAACAATATCAAATGTTATTGAGTTTCTAAATCAAGAATATCAAATGTTATTGAGTTTCTAAATCAACAATATCAAATGTTATTGAGTTTCTAAATCAACAATATCAAATGTTATTGAGTTTCTAAATCAACAATATCAAATGTTATTGAGTTTCTAAATCAACAATATCAAATGTTATTGAGTTTCTAAATCAACAATATCAAATGTTATTGAGTTTCTAAATCAAGAATATCAAATGTTATTGAGTTTCTAAATCAACAATATCAAATGTTATTGAGTTTCTAAATCAACAATATCAAATGTTATTGAGTTTCTATATCAAGAATATCAAATGTTATTGAGTTTCTAAATCAACAATATCAAATGTTATTGAGTTTCTAAATCAACAATATCAAATGTTATTGAGTTTCTAAATCAACAATATCAAATGTTATTGAGTTTCTAAATCAACAATATCAAATGTTATTGAGTTTCTAAATCAACAATATCAAATGTTATTGAGTTTCTAAATCAAGAATATCAAATGTTATTGAGTTTCTAAATCAACAATATCAAATGTTATTGAGTTTCTAAATCAACAATATCAAATGTTATTGAGTTTCTAAATCAACAATATCAAATGTTATTGAGTTTCTAAATCAACAATATCAAATGTTATTGAGTTTCTAAATCAACAATATCAAATGTTATTGAGTTTCTAAATCAACAATATCAAATGTTATTGAGTTTCTAAATCAACAATATCAAATGTTATTGAGTTTCTAAATCAAGAATATCAAATGTTATTGAGTTTCTAAATCAACAATATCAAATGTTATTGAGTTTCTAAATCAACAATATCAAATGTTATTGAGTTTCTATATCAAGAATATCAAATGTTATTGAGTTTCTAAATCAACAATATCAAATGTTATTGAGTTTCTAAATCAACAATATCAAATGTTATTGAGTTTCTAAATCAACAATATCAAATGTTATTGAGTTTCTAAATCAACAATATCAAATGTTATTGAGTTTCTAAATCAACAATATCAAATGTTATTGAGTTTCTAAATCAACAATATCAAATGTTATTGAGTTTCTAAATCAACAATATCAAATGTTATTGAGTTTCTAAATCAACAATATCAAATGTTATTGAGTTTCTAAATCAACAATATCAAATGTTATTGAGTTTCTAAATCAACAATATCAAATGTTATTGAGTTTCTAAATCAAGAATATCAAATGTTATTGAGTTTCTAAATCAACAATATCAAATGTTATTGAGTTTCTAAATCAACAATATCAAATGTTATTGAGTTTCTAAATCAACAATATCAAATGTTATTGAGTTTCTAAATCAACAATATCAAATGTTATTGAGTTTCTAAATCAACAATATCAAATGTTATTGAGTTTCTAAATCAAGAATATCAAATGTTATTGAGTTTCTAAATCAACAATATCAAATGTTATTGAGTTTCTAAATCAACAATATCAAATGTTATTGAGTTTCTATATCAAGAATATCAAATGTTATTGAGTTTCTAAATCAACAATATCAAATGTTATTGAGTTTCTAAATCAACAATATCAAATGTTATTGAGTTTCTAAATCAACAATATCAAATGTTATTGAGTTTCTAAATCAACAATATCAAATGTTATTGAGTTTCTAAATCAACAATATCAAATGTTATTGAGTTTCTAAATCAACAATATCAAATGTTATTGAGTTTCTAAATCAACAATATCAAATGTTATTGAGTTTCTAAATCAACAATATCAAATGTTATTGAGTTTCTAAATCAACAATATCAAATGTTATTGAGTTTCTAAATCAACAATATCAAATGTTATTGAGTTTCTAAATCAAGAATATCAAATGTTATTGAGTTTCTAAATCAACAATATCAAATGTTATTGAGTTTCTAAATCAACAATATCAAATGTTATTGAGTTTCTATATCAAGAATATCAAATGTTATTGAGTTTCTAAATCAACAATATCAAATGTTATTGAGTTTCTAAATCAACAATATCAAATGTTATTGAGTTTCTAAATCAACAATATCAAATGTTATTGAGTTTCTAAATCAACAATATCAAATGTTATTGAGTTTCTAAATCAACAATATCAAATGTTATTGAGTTTCTAAATCAACAATATCAAATGTTATTGAGTTTCTAAATCAACAATATCAAATGTTATTGAGTTTCTAAATCAACAATATCAAATGTTATTGAGTTTCTAAATCAACAATATCAAATGTTATTGAGTTTCTAAATCAACAATATCAAATGTTATTGAGTTTCTAAATCAACAATATCAAATGTTATTGAGTTTTGAGCGGTTTTTCGCGGTTTTGACCACTGTGCGCCGCACAGTGGTAACAGTTTCACAAGAGATAATATGTGTATCTAATTGTTAATCTCTAGTTACTTCCTAGCACAAAATATTCAAAAACTAATTAAGCACAAAGAAACTAACTAAAGACGCTAATTGACATAGTCATTTTATTGGCCTGTGTACAAATTCGGCCGATTATGGTGATGAGTTTTGTAGTATAGCATCCTAAATACATACAATCCTAAATACATGGAATCCTAAATACATGGAATCCTAAATACATGGAATCTTAAATACATGGAATCCTAAATACATGGAATCCTAAATATAGCACCGCTTTTCTCCTACTCCAAATAAACTAAAGATAATTCAGATTCATTAGGAATATCTTCAAAATCTGAATGCTGCAAGGAAAAACAACAAGATTCGATTAAAAGCTACATTTATACATAAGACTTCCTGGGTCAGATTTTTCAGCAATAAGGTAAGCGGTACAAATTATTGTTTTACTTTTTAATAGAAACAGTGAGATTTCTACAAGGGGACAAAACCTTCTAGAAAAATTTGTTTCAGGATCAGAAGTAGTATTAGAATGGAAAAGAAATATTAGAGGAATATTCTCCATGTAATTAGGCATAAAATACACGATTAAACACCTTCCTTATGTTTACCCCCTCTCAAACGACATTTCCTGTTACAAAAAATGCCACAGCCTCTAAATCTTAACGGATTTCAATGCAATGTTTTTTAAATGAAAGCTGATAAAATTTATAACAACTTTGTCTGGCCAGATTTTTGTTTTTTGTTTCTCCTGTTTATTAAATTACGTGTAAATTAGTCAAGAACTTTTACAATTGAACATAAAATAATATTTTATTTTTCATCTAACTTAATATCAGCACTGATATCGTTGAAATTAAATAAAACCTGACTTGACTTAGAAAAAATCAGACATCTTCAAAATATTTTTAAATTTATCTTAATTCAAAAATGAGATTAGTTGATATAATATGATGTTTGGTTGATATAATATGATGTTTGGTTGATATAATATGATGTTTGGTTGATATTATATGATGTTTGGTTGATATAATATGATGTTTGGTTGACATAATATGATGTTTGGTTGATATACTATGATGTTTGGTTGATATAATATGATGTTTGGTTGATATAATATGATGTTTGGTTGATATAATATGATGTTTGGTTGATATAATGTGATGTTTGGTTGACATAATATGATGTTTGGTTGATATACTATGATGTTTGGTTGATATAATATGATGTTTGGTTGATATAATATGATGTTTGGTTGATATAATATGATGTTTGGTTGATATAATATGATGTTTGGTTGATATAATGTGATGTTTGGTTGACATAATATGATGTTTGGTTGATATACTATGATGTTTGGTTGATATAATATGATGTTTGGTTGATATAATACGATGTTTGGTTGATATAATATGATGTTTGGTTGATTTGAAAACAGATTTTTCCAAGTCTAATCGGGATTTGAATGTTTAATTTAACGATATCATTGCTGATATTAATTTAGATGAAAAAATAAATATTATTTTTTGTGGAATTATTTACAGGAAATTTAATAAACAGGGGAATCTTAAAACAAAAATCTGGCCAGACAAAGTTGTTATAAATTTTATTAGCTTTCATTTTAAAAACGTTTCATTGAAATCGGTTAAGATTTAGAGGCTGTAGCCTTTTTGAAACATGAAATGTAGTTTGGCCCCACCGTGCGCCGTGCCGTATAGTACGCGACTTGTCCCGGGTGCCATCGGTGTAACGCGGTACGCCAGTATCTTTGTGGTGGGTATTGAAAGGCTATTCTGGTACCGATGCAAAGAAGTAATCCTACATTCGTCAAGTTTTTTTGTAAACAAGCTTTTATGGCCCCACATACGTTGACAGGAGTACTCTGTCACTCACTGAAAAATGACAGACTTTCACAAGCGTGATTCGAACCCTCATCTCCCGCATGAGATTCAAGTGATTAAACCGCTAGAACAGCGAATGATCGATAATATAAACCAAAGATCCATTTTGTTAAAGATAAATCGGTCAACACTAAGAAATGTTCTAACTGTTCAAACAACAGGTTGTTTTCTCTACTGCGTGCACGCCAGATATTGCTCCAGCGAAGGTCGGTTTTGTATTAATTTTCCAAAGCAGGTATAAGGGGGCAGATTCTAATACTAGCGGATTGTGAACCTTAGGATATTACTCTAGTCCAGTGTTGGGCATTATTCGAATAAATTTTTAGTGAATGATGAATAATTCAATGAATTATCTTATTCACACGGTACATCATGAATTATTCACAGAATTATTCGTTATTCATCATTCATCATTCATCATTCGTTATTATTTATTTCTAGATGGTCTACTGATTAATCCTACTTAAACACTCATATATATACATATTTCCGGCTGCCAACATCACAATAAATCTATCATTACTCACTAAAATATATTTATTCTGATAGATCATTCGAATAATTTGTGAATAAAACATAAACTTCATTCACAGAATAACGAATAATGAATAAAAGTAATTATTCTTCACTCATGAATAAAATAATAAATTTATTCATTAATCGTTATTCATCATTCTGAATAATTTTTGCCCAACACTGCTCTAGCCACACCCAACAATTCAAATTCTCAAACTAAAAACTTTTTATTTTCGACTTTTAGCCAGCTTTTTGGGATTCGATCCCTTGAATTATACTTTTAATCCTATATCTAACAGTTGTATTTAATAACTATAATTAGCTTTGTTCTAGCATTTCCAGCTGCTAGACTACCTACCATCGTGGACCCTATGCCGAACCTTAGGCCCTAAGCCTGAATAGGAACAGCTGGCTAGCTCGTGATTACAGGAGGAGCTAAGTCCTAAGTGAGAGCTGAGGTTAAGGAGAGCTAGTCAAAGCCCCCTGATTAGACGAGGCTGGTACTTAATGCAATTGGCTGGCAAGTCCCAAATCAACCTACCGGAGAGGTGGATTGGAGAGGATGCTTGGAGAGAGTTATTGGATAGCTCTCTTCAACCAAATCTCTCTTCCGGGAGTAATAACAGCTCTCTTTAGCAATAATAGCTCTCTTTAGCAATAATAGCTCTCTTCTACCAAATCTCTCTTCCGGGAGTAATAACAGCTCTCTTTAGCAATAATAGCTCTCTTTAGCAATAATAGCTCTCTTCAACCAAATCTCTCTTCCGGGAGTAATAATGGCTCTCTTCAGCAATAATAGCTCTCTTTAGCAATAATAGCTCTCTTTAGCAATAATAGCTCTCTTCTACCAAATCTCTCTTCCGGGAGTAATAACAGCTCTCTTTAGCAATAATAGCTCTCTTTAGCAATAATAGCTCTCTTCAACCAAATCTCTCTTCCGGGAGTAATAATGGTTCTCTTCAGCAATAATAGCTCTCTTTAGCAATAATAGCTCTTTTTAGCAATAATAGCTCTCTTCAACCAAATCTCTCTTCCGGGAGTAATAATGGCTCTCTTCAGCAATAATAGCTCTCTTTAGCAATAATAGCTCTCTTGGGGTCTCCCGTAGTCTAGTGGCTAGCGCGCTGGATTCATAAGCGGGAGATGGTGGGTTCCATTCCCACCTCCGGCAGGAATTTTCTCATCTCAAGGCTCGCTGGGAAAATTCCTCGCTGCACCTTGGATGTCGGCGATAATGACCTAGAAAGTAGATGCGCCGTAAAAAAAAAAAAAAAAAAAAAAAAAAAAAAAAAAAAAAAAAAAAAAAAAAAAAAAAAAAAAAAAAAAAAAAACTCTCTTCAACAAAATCTCTCTCTTCCGGGAGTAATAATAGCTCTCTTTAGCAATAATATCTCTCTTTAGCAATAATAGCTCTCTTTAGATAGAATAGGGTAATCTAAGGATATGGACAGCATCTCCAGGCGCACTGCTTTATTTCAAACGTGGTAACGTATTGTTTTAATAAATTATATAACTTGTTCAGTATTTATTATTATCTCTGGAATCACAACGTGGGGTCACCCCTGACCCCTTAGTTTTGAAATTATTTGGTATTTCTTACACATTTCAGCTGTTAACCCTTTCCGTACGCAACGAGCCGCTAGGAGTGTATTCTCCTGTACGGGATTCTCGCACCCGGCTTTGGTCCCTCTGTACGGGATACTTTTCCCACTCTCGCTCACAGCGCCTCGACTTTCAGCGATCTACTCGTCGTACTTAAACTCGTCTTTTATCATTTTGATTTTTATTTTCGTTACAATGATTATTAATTTTTATTTATGTTGAATTAGTTTGGCGTTTCAATAATTATTTTTAAGTTGAATAATTTTGTTTAAAAATAAGTTATAAAAAAGTTATATTATATAGGCACAAAAAAAAAGAAGGTTTTTCTGTTTATCATTTGCTCTTTCTTTTTTGAATAATAAGCAAGGGAATAATATACTCCATAACTACGGCAAAAAGTTTCCCATCTTCCTTTTTGATCCGTGACTTTGTACACTGGCGGAGCTAAAAACATATTTAATTTCATTTTTACTTTTTGTACAAAACTTATTTACAAAAACAAAAGGATTATGATAAATATTTACAGTTAACTTAATGAATTATTTAATTAAATAAGTAATATATTAATCTTATCAATTGAATATTACATTTATTTTTAAATGGAGGACACGCAATAAAAAAAAACGTTTTTTCTAAATTTAACAAAACTAAATATAAGATCTTAACACTTCAAGACTAAAAGTGAACTAATTTTGCAAAAACAATTTGTTGGGAATGTACAGAGGTATAAAAACAAACGATAATTTGACTAGGGTGGACAGGGTAACTGGGCAGAGAAGACAACGAGTTCTAATTCGACCAAAAACTTCATTCAACTGCCATCTAGTAATAAGCAGGAATACTAGAAGTACAATACAGTAACGCTAGATAGCTCTAAAGTCGAGAAATGAGGAGATAAAGAATGCGAGAGATACGCCGAGTTCTCGACTGCTGTACAAGTCCACGGTACGTGGGTCCCGTCTTCCTTCGACTTCTACACAAGTCCACGGTATGTGGGTCCCGGCAGCTCTCGACTGCTGTACAAGTCCACGGTACGTGGGTCCCGTCTTCCTTCGACTTCTACACAAGTCCACGGTATGTGGGTCCCAACAGCTCTCGACTGCTGTACAAGTCCACGGTACGGAAAGGGTTAAACATGTCCGATCCTCTACCTTCCTGTATTGACAAGGTGATCGTAATACAGAGTCAGGCTTTTCTCATTCCTATCCCTGTGGACGTATAAAAACCTTTGGGTCACGGGCGACGCCACGTTGTGGTTTATGTAATATTTATATTTACCGAATTTTGTATTTCTGACGATAAATTATTTTGCACTGAAGTTGAAATTCGCAATGGCAAATTGTAGAAGAGAAAAACAGAGAGTGGTGAAGTATGTGATAAGAGTGAAAAAGATGATGGTCATATTTACCATGTGGTGACTGTGATCGTAAAAAAACTGGAAGGAAAGCTGTAACACATTGTGAAATGTGTAGTAAGAGTCTGTGTGCTGAACACAGGCAAAGTACAGTGGAACATAGATAATTCGAACTTCGATAATTCAAAATCTTCTTTAATTCGAATGTTTCTCTCGGTCCCTAGAATTTAGGGCAAACACAATGTAAAAAAATCGTGGTTAATTCGAAGTTTTTACGAGTCTGTACCTCCAATGGGAAGTGGACAGAGAGGCGGTCGATCTTAAATCTTGTGAAAATATTCTCCCCTGGGGTAAGAAGGATAGAAAGATACGTATGTAGGGGTTCCGGGACAAGAAGCGCGGCGGTCTCATAGTCTAGTTCTTGGACTCTAGGAGTTCTGCAAAGTGGTGGGTCGCGCTTCCTCCCTTCCAGGGGTTGTAGTTACATCCTGTCGTTTTATCCTAGAATTCCCTTCACCATCCTTCCCATCTTCATTTCTTATTCAGTTATATTTTTTTTAAAAATTTCATTATAAGGGCTTCGCAACTATGAGTATGAACCCGTCTTATTCAGTTTTTAGTCAGTCCTAGATCTGTTGTATTGTTTTTGCCTTGAATTTCTGGTGTACAGTGCAGTTCAGTGAGTTGTTGATTTTAGACGAAGCCTAGAAGTTATAAAACTTTAAAGTTGTCAGAGAAAATATTTGCCATTAAAGAAGTTGAAAAAGGAATAAAGAAAAAGTCTGAAATTGCCAAGGATCAATAAAAAAATCGTGCCCATGAAAATGACTTTTTTTTAAAAAAATAGACTTTTATTTTTACTTTTTTGATACATTATTTATTAATTATTTACGTAATCAACAATTCATGTAATGTTTCTTTTTGTTTAAATAAAATGTATTTTTTTGTAATTAAAAAATGTGAAAATATGAAGTTCGATTTTTTAGCCCTTTATTTTCAAAAACGTTTGTAATTCGAATTTTGGATAATTCGAACTTTTTTATCGGTCCCTAGGCGTTCGAATTATCCAAGTTCTACTGTATATCTGAAGAGTATACAAATGAATAACAATATTTATATTTGTCTGATCATTATAATGTGCATAGATTCAAGTCACTATATTACATTCAAGTCACTAACTTTACATATAATAGTATTTTTTTATTCTAGCAGTCATAAAGACAAAATATTATAGGAGAAAACGTTATATTTAATGTTGATACTCAGAAGACAAATATTCTGTAAGGGACCGATTAGCAAGGACGGGATTTAAAGGAATAGAAAATGGGGAAATATTTTAGAGAAGCGGAAATTCCTTTCAAAACTATAATTTACACTGAGGTTACTATTACATACATAAATATCATAAAACGTCGCTAAGATGAGAGAAAAGGTTGAGTGAGAGAGAATCAGCTAGATAAGAGTTATCAAATATCATTTGGGGAGATAAGAGCATATTTTGGAACTGACCTACCTCTCATCGCCATCTCGGCCAAGACCTCAGGAACGGGCGTGGACTCTGCCCCGTCGGAGGTAAGCCAGCTCTTTATACCCATTGTACCCCACTCCTGCTTTAGCAGGTGGCTGGACAAGAAACTCTTGTCAGGTCTTAAATCTTCCGGGAATCTTACGAATCAGCCACGTGCAGTTCCAACAACCCAGACGCAACGTTTGCTGATTCGTGGTTCGCACATCTCTAGAGATGGGCAGCCAACCTTTTCTCTCATTCTTATTCACTTATCAAAGACAAAGGGAAAACGGGGCCTTACAATTCAAATAAACTTATGTCTAAATTTTAGGTATTTTGATTTCCCACTCCCCCACTTTACAATTAAATAAGATTATTTGGTTATAAATTGTTATATTATACATAGTAGTCATCTTAAAAGACCATTTCAAAAACCTAACACCAAATTTGTATAAGAATTACAAAAGACTAGATGGGGTCTTATAAGACCCCACGTTGTATGATTTTCCTGAGGAACAGCTTTATCATGTAGAGATTCTAGGATTATTTCTAATTTTGTTCAATCCAATTTAGCCGTACAATTTATATATTAAGAGGTTTGCGCTTTTTAGCGTCATTCAGACATGAGACATTACAAATAAAAGATTAACTTTTATAGTTCACGGTACATCTCTTTTAAAGTGAATGTTAAGAGGCGCTCGCTAATTTTTGCAGCAATATCTTCGGACCATCTCAAATAACAATAATTAATGGGTAAATCAAACATTTCGGGGAACTAAATAATTGCATTTTATTTTCTGGAAATTTCACATTTAGATCCCAGCTTGAAATGTTCACAAAACTGAGATAAAATATCAAAGAAAAATTGCAAATTTTTTGAAAATTTTAAACATACGTTTTAAGAGAAATTTGAATTTTAAAAATTACCATAAAATTTAAATTTTTCTAAAAAGTCACGATATGTATCATTTTACTCAGCATTTAATACACTATCGATTGCTTTTTACCACACCTTTCTAGCTCATTTTGTTTGGGAGTTATGGTCAATTTTGTGATCAAGTGTCTGTCAAAAAATGTTTTTTTTTTTTAAAAACTTTCTCGAAAATCACAGAAGATAAAATTCTAAAAATATGGATTTTTTATTGTCGTATGGAGTACTATTGATGGAAAAGAGTGAAAACCTAAGAATCCGGTCCCTAGTTATAAGATGATTTCCTGCCTAAGGGGGGGGGGGAGGAATCACGCTAAATCTGCATACATCTACGTGTTTTAGGTTATTCCGAAGATACATATACGAAATTGTTTCGTTTATTAATTTGACTCGACCAGAGGATGAGCCCTTAATCAATATTCAAATTCAAATTCAAAATGTAATATAGACAGTAAACTAATTAAATTCGAAATGTAATATAGACAGTATTAGTCTTCCATTAACCAATATTCCAACGAGGACCGAATAATTTATGCGAGCATAATAAATCCACAGCAATATTTGCGGAATAATACTAAAGATGGACGGGAAAGGCAATTAAACCCCCGAATACATTTAGAGAATTTATCAGCTCACTTGAGAAAGAGGTTCGGGTTTGAGGTTCTAAATAGCAGCCAATATGAGCTGGGCATATTCCCCCGCAGAATTCGCCGCAAAATAGATTCCATCTCTATACCTCTGAGGAGGGTCTGGGGAAGGAATTTTATATCTACCATCGCTGGAATTCAGGGGAATTCACCCCTTATTCTTATCAGGGGAGGAATAGTCCAGTAGAAATTAATTCAAAACAATTATTAACACCATTCATATTGTGAGGTGTATAATAATTCAGTGAACTTATAAGCAGAACTTGTGTCTAATCTACTATAATATAGTATATATATATATATATATATATATATATATATATATATATATATATGGACGAGGTTAGCTCAGTGGTAGAACACTGAACTGATAAGTTGGAGGACCTGTGTTCAAATCCGTCATGACCGTCCCTAGGCCAACCCAGCCTTTAATAAAATCAATGGGTACCTTGGGTGCTAATAGACTCTAGCAGTCGAAGCAGCCAAGGGGAAAATCAGGCGGCCGGAGCATAGTACTGATCACAATATCTCCCTAGTGTGCAGTATGGTCATGAATCAAATACCCCTATAGTATCTGCCCCTCTGGGCCCTCGTCGGTTTGTATATATATATATATATATATATATATATATATATATATATATATATATATATATGTATATATACAAATATATTATATTTGTCAAATACCACTCACTCACTGACCTATCAACGCCCTGCCAAAACCACTTGAGAGAAAAATTTGAAATTTTGCATGGACACTTCCTTTAGGATATAAACACTCGCTAAGAAAGTTTTTTTTTTTTATATTCAAACTTTCAAGTATTTTGATGAAAAGATGGGTTTGAATTTTTAGTTTTGGAAACATGCGTTCCAGGACGATAACAGGTCAGCTGTTACCTAACTGTATCTATTTCATAATATTATTTCTATTTGCGGTTCATTTCAACTATGATATCCCGAACCCTTGCACAGCCTCCTCACACATCAGCATCCCCAGTCAGAACACTTCATGGTAATTCTCGCAAATGTAATGGGTGTTTCGAAATCACATCTTGGAAACGTAAATTTTTAAATTTTAACGTACATTTATTATTTACATTGAATGTTAATCTGTACTGGTTAAACCCCTGTTACAGGTAACCTATAGATAACGTGTTATCTGTTTGTTGACACTGGTCCGTAGGTCCCCAGTGTCAAGATATATTATATTTTTAATTACTTATCAATTGATGAATAACATTTAGTTTGACGGGAACCGTGTTATAATAAACTGCACAAAATTATACAGTAGTGTAACTTTTGATGATACATTATTTAACGCAATAAACTAACAAGTTATCAGCCCTGACGAATCACGGGTAGTCAGCTAGGATTAAATAGAATACAATTAAAATTAAAATTTATTAAAACAAGACCCTCCAGGCATAACAATATAATATATGTATTATTTATGTTCACAATAATTGCAATTATTGTGTGAAGAACATATTGGAAGAACATGGATCTTTCACTCCTGATTCCCCCCTAATAAGTGTATCCTTAATCAGAGCAAAAAGTGTGTGTACCTAGTGTGGGAAGGATGGGATCACCATTATCTTGTGAAAATAAATAATTTGTTCACATGTTCCTTCACGCTAAAGCACATTTATTGGTTTTGACTTAGAAATCAGAAAAAAAAAAAAAATTACTTTCAAATAATGTTTTTTTTGTTTTTTTTTAAAAACAAACCAAGTACCATTTTAAAGCTTATTAAATAAAGTAACTTTTGAGGCGGAGGGAAACTTCTAAGTCTAGAAATAGCTGATTAAGAAAATATTGAATATCATTAGTTCAGATATATATAAAATAATTTACAAATTGGGCGTTTATTATTGGAAATTTAATGTTGATTCTAAAAATGTGGTCGATATTTACGATACAGTAATGATAAATCCCGAAAACACAGTTTTTCATGAAGATACTAATACTTTTGAAAATAGACAAACCTTTGAATAGCTCCGCTACATGTTGAGATAGAACGTTCATTTCTGCGTCCCTGAACTACAAATGAGGTGCAGAATAAACCCTTAAAGTTATAACAACACCTTGAATAGTTAGCTCTCGAGGTGATAAGCAATCTGGGAATAGGCTAGGAAAACATTAATAGGATTATTGTAAAAATCTGGATGAAGGACGTTTCGGCTACTCTTTGGTAGCCATCCTCATCTAAATGACAAACACACCAAAATGCAGAATATATATATATATATATATATATATATATATATATATATATATATATATAATTTATTCCTATAGATGACCCAAAATATCAAAATTCCTTTTTTTATCCTAGGAGGCATGGGGTCATTAAGAAGTCTTCCTTTATTATACTACTTTATTTATTGGGCCCGACATGTTTCGTGCATCTTTTCTTCGCACCTCTTCAGGGGCACTTCTTGCAAGGAAGTCCTCCCGTTACCAAGTACTCCCTCTGGAGTCCTGCTTAATACAATATATATATATATATATATATATATATATATATATATATATATATATAAAAAATCAGTCCCGTAACAGGCCACAAGGGCCCAGAGGGGCAGATACTGTAGAGGTATCTGATTCTTGACCATACGGCACACTAGGGAGATAGTGTGGTCAACACTATGCTCCGGCCGCCTGATTTTCCCCTTGGCTGCTTCGACTGCTAGAGTCATTAGCACCCAAGGTACCCATTATTAATTAAAGGCTGGGTGAGCCTAGGGACGATCTGGGACCCCAAATCCAACCCTCGAACGGCAGCACTAGAAGAAAAAATCTTTAGTGCGCGCTCGGGTTTTGAACCTGGTCCTCCAGTTCATTAGTCGAGCGCTTTACCATTGAGCTAACCTCGCCCCCATATATATATATATATATATATATATATATATATATATATATATATATATAGGTTATATTAAGTATATTATTCAGGAATGAAGTCTACACTACCAATATTCTGAGGAATGCGCTTAGTTATGCAGCTCCTCCGAAACGGACATTTTGTCTTTCACAATCATTATACAGACATATATTATACAAGCCATGAATTATTAATTATCAATTCTTTGCATAAATGTATTTTCCAAGAGCCTTCAGTTTAGCCTGCTGAAATGATTGTAGAGTTGAAACGTGAAAATCCCCGATATGAGGTTTTCATTCGCCACCATAATCCTGTGAATTTGAAATAAGTCTTTCCCTGAATGGGGATGATATCCATTGTCTGAAGGAGCTCTGGAGCAGTGTGATAAGCAGAGGAAATAGAACGGCATCAAGTCTCACACGAGCCAAGTATTTCTCATTAGAAGCTGGTTTGGAGACATCGAGTGCTTTCATTACGGTCCGTCAACTAACTAACTTGTCACTAAAAACTTTTTGGTTTGTTTACACTAGAGACAACAGCTGTGCGATAAGCAGAGGAAATAGAACGGCGCACAGTGGTCCAAATCCAGCCATCATGGTGCAAAAAATCGAAAAACCCAACATTTTTTAACAAACACCAAAACATGTCTAGAAGATTCTATAGTAACCATATATTATATTAATAAAGAAATTTTAATTTTGTGTCCGTCCATTTAGTCTCTGAGACGGTTCAAAGATGGCGGTTCTATACATGTGTGCTCAAACATTATTTGCAACCCTAGGACACTAATCAATTAATATGCCATAATATTTTTTTATTTTTATAATTTTTCTGTAATAAATATGACAAAACGATTGAAATATCTTGATATGAAGTTGGGTAACAGATTTTTAAAGTTAAGTATTTTTTAACACGCCTATGTGAAATTTACAAAGGTTTTTAACGTCAGCATCGCGAGGAATCACGGAGTTATTCGTGTCAGCTTGTAGCGTATACATTCCTCTAACAGAATATGTAAGGTTTGTCTGCCCCTCGGTACCCCTTAGGTATTGGGAGGGAATTTTATGGGGAAAACCTAGGCTCGGCGCGCTGCCTGCTGCGGTAGCAGGTAGTCCTGACCCTCATATGCCAGCACATGACCCCTATCCGTAGGTCATCTGCTGACAGTAATTTGGGTCAGTATTCCTTGTGTTGTTCTTGAGTGAAGGTCTAGTGCACATAGATTTCTGCGAACCGATTTTTACTGAGAAGTAAAGGACAGATTTTGGTAAATTCCTTTTTTTTTAATTTGGCCATTTATTATGCTGTAATAAATGAAACTCTGATTTGCACCGTTTTTAAATGAAGACAAATCATCTATAATGTGCTACATCTTGTGAAATATTTCCATGAAAAAGTCTAGGGTAAACACACCAGTAGTTGACATGCTTAAGGAAATTTCAATCCATTTTAAGCTGTAAAAATTCGAATGGTGATGTCGGTGTATTTTTTCACTTTTATCTTCTCCAAAATCTATTCCCCTTGCTTACTACACCTTCAAATTCGAAAAACCTTCACTCAATGATAGGATAAATGCCAATTTTGAGAAAAGTTACTTTGCTCCAGTTGCTGTCAGGCAATCCTCCAATAGCTGACAGGGATTGCTCCAGTAGTTGACAGGGACAACAAAGTCATAAAAAAAAAAAATAGCTTAAATTTTATTATTCCATAATTTTAAAACAGGTATTATAAATTTATCATGTATTACAATAGTAGGAACTTGAGTTTTCTAATTTTGACTTTGCACCTTAAATTCAAGACAGGTAACTCATAAGCAGTTACGTACAGAAATAATCTGGAAGTTTTTAGACTCTTATCAATTCAAATTAGTTATAATATTGGTGAGTAAAATACCTATCTACCAATTACACTAAACAAGATTTTTCTATTAAAGGCAAAATAAACTTAGTACTTAGGTAACTTCGGTTTTCGTCAGCAGACATCAAACATTCCAACACAATGAACATTTTTAAATAATAATATTTATACAATTTTTAACAAGTCTTTAAATTAAAAAGTTACATTAGGTAACTGATTTAGGAAACTGGTATCTCATATTCAATGGAGGAGGCTCTATTTTGATCAAATTTTCGTTTAGAACTCTAGGCTTATTTTCACTTTTCATGAAGACATCCCGCAAGCGATTCAATGGATTCAGTGCAAAAGCAGGGATTTTTCCATCTTGTTTACCAACAACTTCATAAGCTCTTCTTGTGTTTCTTAGTGCAATAATGACAAAACTTCTTTCATCACAAATAGCAGACAAAACATGATTTTTATGGGGCAACCAGCTGTTCACGGTGAGATACATCGAATCATCGTGCAGCCCAAATTCTTCACCATATCTGTTAGCTCGTTGGGAAGCCTTAAATTTGAAACATCGGTTGGGGCTTGCTTGTTAATCTCTTTGAATGCTGGGATCTCTTCAAGAGCTGTATTGAGTGTCTGAGGCTCTTCCAATTTTTTCCCTTCAAGATCAACATTGTTGTTAGAACTAGAACTCTGACTGTTGTTATTGTCTGGAAACATCCTGACGTGAGATATTTGGTTCTATTGGTTCGGCGATGTATGGCTGAGGAACTTCATGATTGCTTCTTAGCACATCGGGCTTAACCTGATGTTCAATGGGCACAATGCTAGGAAATTGTGAATCCTCTTTAAATCTGACTCCAGTACCATCACCTTCAATTTCAGAGACTCCTGACTCTGCATAATCTTCTTCACTATCCTCAGATGGAAACCACTCTTCTTCACTAGAAGATGACTTCATCTCCAGTTTCTTTCTATTCTTGATCCCAAATTTACCATTTTTCTTTCTTTTAAAATTATTTTTTTTTAGCTCTTCTTTTTCTTGTTTTTTGTCAACCTGTCTGCAGCTCTCATTTTTTTCTTTTCTTCCTCTTCGTGTTTTTAGATCTTTTTGTTTGTTATAATCTCTCCAACACTCAGAAATTACAAAGCCGAGGTAACTTTTCCTCTTCGATATTTTCTTGGGAGGTTCAGGCCACGCCAGTGCCTTTTTGAAAGGGCTTGGGAAGGTATTTAGTGGTGTTTCTGATATCCTGATTTGGTTAGAAATTGTCTCAAGGTATGAGGAGCAGGTTGCTCCAGCTATCAGGGAATTCTATTTTCGCCTTGTGTTCAATCCATGTCGCAAGCAAATTTTCTTCATCGTGAGACATGAATTCACGCCTTCTGTTCTGGCTCGCATGATGGCTCTTATCTCGGAGAGGATTGGGCATACAGCTAGGAAATGGATGATATCTTCGGGCTGTTTCATGTTGCAAAGAGAGCAGAAGGCACTCTCATCAGAACTCCAAGGCTTCTTGTTCAGGTTTAGGGTTTCTGTTCTGGCTCGCATGATGGCTCTTATCTCGGAGAGGATTGGGCATACAGCTAGGAAATGGATGATATCTTCGGGTTGTTTAATGTTGCAAAGAGAGCAGAGGGCAGTATCATCAGAACTCCAAGGCTTCATGTTCAGGTTTAGGGTGTCTGTTCTCGCTCTTATCTCGGAGAGGATTGGGCATACAGCTAGGAAATGGATGATATCTTCGGGTTGTTTAATGTTGCAAAGAGAGCAGAGGGCAGTATCATCAGAACTCCAAGGCTTCTTGTGCAGGTTTAGGGTGTCTGTTCTCGCTCTTATCTCGGACAGGATTGGACATACAGCTAGGAAATGGATGATATCTTCGGGTTGTTTCATGTTGCAAAGAGAGCAGAGGGCAGTATCATCAGAACTCCAAGGCTTCTTGTTCAGGTTTAGGGTTTCTGTTCTGGCTCGCATGATAGCTCTTATCTCGGAGAGGATTGGGCATACAGCTAGGAAATAGTTGATATCTTCGGGTTGTTTCATGTTGCAAAGGGAGCAGAGGGCAGTATCATCAGAACTCCAAGGCTTCTTGTTCAGGTTTAGGGTTTCTGTTCTGGCTCGCATGATGGCTCTTATCTCGGAGAGGACTGGGCATACAGCTAGGAAATGGATGATATCTTCGGGTTGTTTAATGTTGCAAAGAGAGCAGAGGGCACTATCATCAAAACGCCAAGGCTTCTTGTTCAGGTTTAGGGTTTCTGTTCTGGCTTGCATGATGGCTCTTATTTCGGAGAGGATTGGGCATACAGCTAGGAAATGGATGATATCTTCGGGTTGTTTCATGTTACAAAGAGAGCAGAGGGCACTATCATCAGAACTCCAAGGCTTCTTGTTCAAGTTTAGGGTTTCTGTTCTGGCTTGCATGATGGCTCTTATTTCGGAGAGGATTGGGCATACAGCTAGGAAATGGATGATATCTTCGGGCTGTTTCATGTTGCAAAGAGAGCAGAGGGCACTATCATCAGAACTCCAAGGCTTCTTGTTCAGGTTTAGGGTTTCTGTTCTTGCTCGCATGATGGCTCTTATTTCGGAGAGGATTGGGCATACAGCTA
The DNA here is from genome assembly GCA_946811695.1 of Gonocerus acuteangulatus. Taxonomy (NCBI): domain Eukaryota; kingdom Metazoa; phylum Arthropoda; class Insecta; order Hemiptera; family Coreidae; genus Gonocerus; species Gonocerus acuteangulatus. Next base: position 127,915,164 of record OX328124.1, read on the forward strand.
GGAATTGGATGATATCTTCGGGTTGTTTCATGTTGCAAAGAGAGCAAAGGGCAGTATCATCAGAACTCCAAGGCTTCTTGTTCAGGTTTAGGGTTTCTGGTCTGGCTCGCATGATGGCTCTTATCTCGGAGAGGATTGGGCATACAGCTAGGAAATGGATGATATCTTCGGGTTGTTTCATGTTGCAAAGAGATCAGTGGGCAGTATCATCAGAACTCCAAGGCTTCTTGTTCAGGTTTAGGGTTTCTGTTCTGGCTCGCATGATGGCGCTTATTTCGGAGAGGATTGGGCATACAGCTAGGAAATGGATGATATCTTCGGGTTGTTTCATGTTACAAAGAGAGCAGAGGGCACTATCATCAGAACTCCAAGGCTTCTTGTGCAGGTTTAGGGTTTCTGTTCTGGCTCGCATGATAGCTCTTATCTCGGAGAGGATTGGGCATACAGCTAGGAAATGGATGATATCTTCGGGTTGTTTCATGTTGCAAAGAGAGCAGAGGGCACTATCATCAGAACTCCAAGGCTTCTTGTTCAGGTTTAGGGTTTCTGTTCTGGCTCGCATGATGGCTCTTATTGCGGAGAGGATTGGGCATACAGCTAGGAAATGGATGATATCTTCGGGTTGTTTAATGTTGCAAAGAGAGCAGAGGGCAGTATCATCAGAACTCCAAGGCTTCATGTTCAGGTTTAGGGTGTCTGTTCTCGCTCTTATCTCGGAGAGGATTGGGCATACAGCTAGGAAATGGATGATATCTTCGGGTTGTTTAATGTTGCAAAGAGAGCAGAGGGCAGTATCATCAGAACTCCAAGGCTTCTTGTTCAAGTTTAGGGTTTCTGTTCTGGCTTGCATGATGGCTCTTATTTCGGAGAGGATTGGGCATACAGCTAGGAAATGGATGATATCTTCGGGTTGTTTCATGTTGCAAAGAGAGCAGAGGGCACTATCATCAGAACTCCAAGGCTTCTTGTTCAGGTTTAGGGTTTTGTGTTCTGGCTCGCATGATAGCTCTTATCTCGGAGAGGATTGGGCATACAGCTAGGAAATGGATGATATCTTCGGGCTGTTTCATGTTGCAAAGAGAGGAGAGGGCAGTATCATCAGAACTCCAAGGCTTCTTGTTCAGGTTTAGGGTTTCTGTTCTTGCTCGCATGATGGCTCTTATTTCGGAGAGGATTGGGCATACAGCTAGGAACTGGATGATATCTTCGGGTTGTTTCATGTTGCAAAGAGAGCAGAGGGCACTATCATCAGAACTCCAAGGCTTCTTGTTCAGGTTTAGGGTTTCTGTTCTGGCTCGCATGATGGCGCTTATTTCGGAGAGGATTGGGCATACAGCTAGGAAATGGATGATATCTTCGGGTTGTTTCATGTTACAAAGAGAGCAGAGGGCACTATCATCAGAACTCCAAGGCTTCTTGTTCAGGTTTAGGGTGTCTGTTCTCGCTCTTATCTCGGACAGGATTGGACATACAGCTAGGAAATGGATGATATCTTCGGGTTGTTTCATGTTACAAAGAGAGCAGAGGGCAGTATCATCAGAACTCCAAGGCTTCTTGTGCAGGTTTAGGGTGTCTGTTCTCGCTCTTATCTCGGACAGGATTGGACATACAGCTAGGAAATGGATGATATCTTCGGGTTGTTTCATGTTGCAAAGAGAGCAGAGGGCAGTATCATCAGAACTCCAAGGCTTCTTGTTCAGATTTAGGGTATCTGTTCTGGCTCGCATGATAGCTCTTATCTCGGAGAGGATTGGGCATACAGCTAGGAAATGGATGATATCTTCGGGTTGTTTCATGTTACAAAGAGAGCAGAGGGCAGTATCATCAGAACTCCATGGCTTCTTGTTCAGGTTTAGGGTTTCTGTTCTGGCTCGCATGATGGTCCATATCATTTGTAGGCTGTTAGTGTCGTTGATATAAGACAGCTGCTTACATTCAAATTTCAAAATTTTTTGGTTGTGTGGAACTGCGCGGAACAAAAAATGTTAAACATGGTTAGGTATGGTTTTACATTTACGAGTTTCGTTTAGAGCCTTCTGCTGAAATTCAGGAAATATGGTTTAGGTCCATTCGACAGACCTATATAATGTACTGTATAACATACAGTCTTCTTGTTCAGGTTTAGGTCCATCCGACAGACCTATATAATGTACTGTATAACATACAGTCTTCTTGTTCAGGTTTAGGTCCATCCGACAGACCTATATAATGTACTGTATAACATACAGTCTTCTTGTTCAGGTTTAGGTCCGTCCGACAGACCTATATAATGTACTGTATAACATACAGTCTTCTTGTTCAGGTTTAGGTCCATCCGACAGACCTATATAATGTACTGTATAACATACAGTCTTCTTGTTCAGGTTTAGGTCTATCCGACAGACCTATATAATGTACTGTATAACATACAGTCTTCTTGTTCAGGTTTAGGTCCATCCGACAGACCTATATAATGTACTGTATAACATACAGTCTTCTTGTTCAGGTTTAGGTCTATCCGACAGACCTATATAATGTACTGTATTACAAACAGTCTTCTTGTTCAGGTTTAGGTCCATCCGACAGACCTATATAATGTACTGTATAACATACAGTCTTCTTGTTCAGGTTTAGGACCATCCGACAGACCTATATAATGTACTGTATAACATACAGTCTTCTTGTTCAGGTTTAGGTCCATCCGACAGACCTATATAATGTACTGTATAACATACAGTCTTCTTGTTCAGGTTTAGGTCCATCCGTCAGACCTATATAATGTACTGTATAACATACAGTCTTCTTGTTCAGGTTTAGGTCCATCCGTCAGACCTATATAATGTACTGTATAACATACAGTCTTCTTGTTCAGGTTTAGGTCCATCCGTCAGACCTATATAATGTACTGTATAACATACAGTCTTCTTGTTCAGGTTTAGGTCCATCCGTCAGACCTATATAATGTACTGTATAACATACAGTCTTCTTGTTCAGGTTTAGGTCCATCCGTCAGACCTATATAATGTACTGTATAACATACAGTCTTCTTGTTCAGGTTTAGGTCCATCCGACAGACCTATATAATGTACTGTATAACATACAGTCTTCTTGTTCAGGTTTAGGTCCGTCCGACAGACCTATATAATGTACTGTATAACATACAGTCTTCTTGTTCAGGTTTAGGTCCATCCGACAGACCTATATAATGTACTGTATAACATACAGTCTTCTTGTTCAGGTTTAGGTCTATCCGACAGACCTATATAATGTACTGTATAACATACAGTCTTCTTGTTCAGGTTTAGGTCCATCCGACAGACCTATATAATGTACTGTATAACATACAGTCTTCTTGTTCAGGTTTAGGTCCGTCCGACAGACCTATATAATGTACTGTATAACATACAGTCTTCTTGTTCAGGTTTAGGACCATCCGACAGACCTATATAATGTACTGTATAACATACAGTCTTCTTGTTCAGGTTTAGGTCCGTCCGACAGACCTATATAATGTACTGTATAACATACAGTCTTCTTGTTCAGGTTTAGGTCCGTCCGACAGACCTATATAATGTACTGTATAACATACAGACCTATATAATGTACTGTATAACATACAGTCTTCTTGTTCAGGTTTAGGTCCATCCGACAGACCTATATAATGTACTGTATAACATACAGTCTTCTTGTTCAGGTTTAGGTCCGTCCGACAGACCTATATAATGTACTGTATAACATACAGTCTTCTTGTTCAGGTTTAGGACCATCCGACAGACCTATATAATGTACTGTATAACATACAGTCTTCTTGTTCAGGTTTAGGTCCGTCCGACAGACCTATATAATGTACTGTATAACATACAGTCTTCTTGTTCAGGTTTAGGTCCGTCCGACAGACCTATATAATGTACTGTATAACATACAGTCTTCTTGTTCAGGTTTAGGTCCGTCCGACAGACCTATATAATGTACTGTATAACATACGGTCTTCTTGTTCCGGTTTAGGTCCATCCGACAGACCTATATAATGTACTGTATAACATACAGACCTATATAATGTACTGTATAACATACAGTCTTCTTTTTCGTACATGGTCATCGCGCAGTTTTTTCTGACACTTTTTTGTAACTTTTTTTTTCAATTTAGTTATCGCTAAAGCATATTAATGCTAAAAAAGGCCCAAGGTAGTATTGACCCTTAAGGTTATTTCGTATTTATAACTTCTCATTAACAAAATCTATAATATATAGTAGCCGAAAAGAAGCCATGTTATCTTGCCGGGAGAAGTGAGGTTAACCCTGTAGAAAGTTACCAAGTAACTTGTTGGCTTATTGGTTTTCTATTCAAGGCGATAAGCATGAATCAATGTCCGATAGGATTAAACCTTCATTCGTAAACAAAGACCGCCGGTTTCTACAAAAACCGCCAGCGGATTAATTAATTGGACCGCCTTGTCCAATTAATTCTTGACGGATTAAAATGTTTACAAAACTTATCGGATATTTCTTTTTAAACGGAATATCTATGAATAAATGGATAAACAATTATCTCAGGACGTTTTATTTTATGAAATTCCGAAAAAGTGTAGCTATTGAAGTTGCTTTGATTAAGACTAGATATACCAGGCATGGTACAGGTAGAAATGCCAAGAACACAAAAATATATTTCAAGGATGAAAAAATGGTCGAAAATTCCCACAAGTGTTTTATTGGCAAAACGTTTTCAGGGACTAAGCCCCATTTTCAAAGCCCTGTGACACAATACAGTAATTAAAACAGGTTCAATTTAAAACAGATGAAAATAACAAAACAATAATAACAAAAAACAATCGTAAAACCTGAGACTACAAATTAAAATAACATAAAACCCCATTTTGTCCAATTATTTAAAAGTCAAGTCAATAAAAAGTTAAAACATACATTCAAACAATAAATAATAAATACTTTCATTCTATCACACAAACACACATGCAGGAATAAATAAGTCTAAAATAGGATACAATGATATGAAAAACATATGAAAAAACTAGAGAGAAGGCTAAGTACCCACCATGCATTGGCTCTTATTCAGCCGAGCCTTGCTCCTAGACTGGCTTTGGAAAGCAGCAAGGGACTGTAGGGCTGCTAAGTACCCACCATGCATTGGCTCTTATTCAGCCGAGCCTTGCTCCTAGACTGGCTTTGGAAAGCAGCGAGGGACCGTAGGGCTGCTAAGTACCCACCATGCATAGGCTCTTATTCAGCCGAGCCTTGCTCCTAGACTGGCTTTGGAAAGCAGCAAGGGACTGTAGGGCTGCTAAGTACCCACCATGCATTGGCTCTTATTCAGCCGAGCCTTGCTCCTAGACTGGCTTTGGAAAGCAGCGAGGGACTGTAGGGCTGCTAAGTACCCACCATGCATTGGCTCTTATTCAGCCGAGCCTTGCTCCTAGACTGGCTTTGGAAAGCAGCGAGGGACTGTAGGGCTGCTAAGTACCCACCATGCATTGGCTCTTATTCAGCCGAGCCTTGCTCCTAGACTGGCTTTGGAAAGCAGCGAGGGACTGTAGGGCTGCTAAGTACCCACCATGCATTGGCTCTTATTCAGCCGAGCCTTGCTCCTAGACTGGCTTTGGAAAGCAGCGAGGGACTGTAGGGCTGCTAAGTACCCACCATGCATTGGCTCTTATTCAGCCGAGCCTTGCTCCTAGACTGGCTTTGGAAAGCAGCGAGGGACTGTAGGGCTGCTAAGTACCCACCATGCATTGGCTCTTATTCAGCCGAGCCTTGCTCCTAGACTGGCTTTGGAAAGCAGCGAGGGACTGTAGGGCTGCTAAGTACCCACCATGCATTGGCTCTTATTCAGCCGAGCCTTGCTCCTAGACTGGCTTTGGAAAGCAGCAAGGGACTGTAGGGCTGCTAAGTACCCACCATGCATTGGCTCTTATTCAGCCGAGCCTTGCTCCTAGACTGGCTTTGGAAAGCAGCGAGGGACCGTAGGGCTGCTAAGTACCCACCATGCAAAGGCTCTTATTCAGCCGAGCCTTGCTCCTAGACTGGCTTTGGAAAGCAGCGAGGGACTGTAGGGCTGCTAAGTACCCACCATGCATTGGCTCTTATTCAGCCGAGCCTTGCTCCTAGACTGGCTTTGGAAAGCAGCGAGGGACCGTAGGGCTGCTAAGTACCCACCATGCATTGGCTCTTATTCAGCCGAGCCTTGCTCCTAGACTGGCTTTGGAAAGCAGCGAGGGACTGTAGGGCTGCTAAGTACCCACCATGCATTGGCTCTTATTCAGCCGAGCCTTGCTCCTAGACTGGCTTTGGAAAGCAGCGAGGGACCGTAGGGCTGCTAAGTACCCACCATACATTGGCTCTTATTCAGCCGAGCCTTGCTCCTAGACTGGCTTTGGAAAGCAGCGAGGGACTGTAGGGCTGCTAAGTACCCACCATACATTGGCTCTTATTCAGCCGAGCCTTGCTCCTAGACTGGCTTTGGAAAGCAGCGAGGGACTGTAGGGCTGCTAAGTACCCACCATACATTGGCTCTTATTCAGCCGAGCCTTGCTCCTAGACTGGCTTTGGAAAGCAGCGAGGGACTGTAGGGCTGAGGTTGAAACATGCTTCAACGTACCGCCCTCTCCTTTTACGTTAACATTCTTCTCCGAGACAGCATCAATTTTAATCCAAACCTTTTCTGCCATGTCCATCTTTCTTCCCTTCCTCAATGTCTCCAGTACTTCACAGTCGAGGAAATCTGTGTCATGGTTTTCTTTAAGTACATGTTTCCTCATCTCCGAATCCTTTCTGGTCAAATGCTCCTTAATCCGTACTTTTAATTTTCTACCACTTTGACCAACATACGAAGACCCACAGGAAGTACACGACACTCGGTAGACTCCCGACCTGTCCAGCGGCTGGATGACATCCTTCGTTAAGTAAGATTAAGTTCATTAAATGTATTCTCTACTTATAGCTACAATAGTCATAACATCATTCAGGAAAGGAAATGTTATATCGTCGTTACAAATGCAAAGTATCGAATGTGAAAAGTGGTTTGGTACCTTATAGATGACTTTATATGTATTTTATCCTATAATATATTTTAATTAGACTTAATGTACATTCGTAAGTTTGATTATCTATAATTGATAATTATTTTCTTCAATTTTCGAAAGTTTCCAACAACGTATATCAGTCCTAAAGCACTCAGAAAAATTGAAAATGAAAAATGCGGTTTTTTCATATTCGATACTTTTCATTTGTACCACATATTATCTAGTAGGAATTTTGAACTGAAATTGCACGACCAGTCAAAATGACTCGTCTGGTAAATCTAGTGTTAAGTTAGTTGTTAGTTTTGAAGTATTTCTTACAATCCTCATCTTATAGATACCTTTATATAGAAGAAGCAATACACTTGAACGGATTCAGTAAATATATATATATATATATATATATATATATATATATATATATATATATATATATATATATATCGAAGATAGAGGAGATTCCAGGGAAATATTACATGGAAGTGAGGAGGAGTACCATCGCTGGATATTTCTAAACGAAACGTTGGAATAACCCTCTTGAAGTAGAGTAGCTGTTTTGGTGGTAGAGTGGTTAGTGAAAGTGACAGAGGGACGAGGAGTAGAGGACCGTACAATGCTTACTGATAGAGGTATCTCATATCCTGATCTGTCTGTCTCTTTCTCTCTCTCTCTCTCTCTCTCTCTCTCTCTCTCTCTCACCCACACCCTCTTTCTCTCTCTCTCTCTCTCTCTCTCTCTCTCTCTCTCTCTCTCTCTCACCCACACCCTCTTTCCCTCTCTCTCTCTCTCTCTCTCTCTCTCTCTCTCTCTCTCTCTCTCTCTCACCCACACCCTCTTTCTCTCTCTCTCACCCACACTCTCCCTCTCGTCGGTCCTTCCTTGTCTCCCCTGTCCTGAAAAGACATTAGCCACCTTATTGTAGATAAGAAGAATCCTTGACAACAGAGGAACAAATGGGACTGTCAAATTCCCTCTTATCAAGTAAAGTCCGTCACGTAGGAAAAGCATAGCTATTCAGATTTCCCAGAAAGGTGGGTGGTTCAAGCCATATTGTTTAGGAATGTGCTTAAACTAACTGATAAATAAATATAAAAGTTTACCTCCTTTAAATTTTATTATATTAGACGCCTCAATCATAAAATGGTCAAAAATAAAATCACGGTTAACAGCGTTTACTGCAATGTAGTCTTGCATTTGTAGATATATTACCCCCCCAAAAAACTTACGTTGAAATAAAGAGGCCAACTCCCAGGCCTCTCCCAAAAAGAGTTTGCCTATGAAAGTTATGATATCATAATATTGGGCCAAGTTTTAAGCCCTTAATATCTTGTCAAGAACCCTCTTACTTTGTTTGTGCACTTCCAACTTGACCAGTTTTCGTTAAGTGTTACAGTTCATATATTTATAGTTCATACAACACCGATCACTTTAAGACATCAGAGAGTTTATAATAACCCCGAATCGTTACCCAAAGGGCTTGAATCTTCAAATGACAGATATTTTATAATAAATCCCGTTTGTTATAGCAGCCATCATTTAACCAAAACTGGACAATTTTATAAATAAACTCTCACTTTTTATAATGCATAAATAAGTGAGAGGGTATTATTAGGTTCTTGTCAAGGTATTAAGAGCCTAAAACCTGGCCCAATACTATCATATCATAACATTCATATGCAAACTGTTTTGGGGAGGGGTTTGGAACATAGCTTCGTTTTCTCAACGTTAGTTTTTTTTTTGGGGGGGGGGATATCATACTTTTTGGGGGGTATCAATACTTGGGGGGGATCAATACTTTTTTGGGGATATCAATACTTTTTGGGGGATATCAATACTTTGGGGGGGGGGGGGGGGTATCAATACTTTTTGGGGGGATATCAATACTTTTTGGGGGGGATATCAATACTTTTTGTAAGTGAATTTTGAGTTGGCACTGTGAACGTTTGGTTTGAAGGAGGATGACTCGGGGACGTGACGTTCCGCTTGGTAGTGCTTCGAACTGTTTGTCAAGGAGGTGAGATAGGATGTTGGTAGGGTAAGTTTGGTTTGAAGGAGGATGACTCGGGGACGTGACGTTCCGCTTGGTAGTGCGTCGAACTGTTTGTCAAGGTGGTGAGGTAGGATGTTGGTAGGGTAAGTTTGGTTTGAAGGAGGATGACTCGGGGACGTCACGTTCCGCTTGGTAGTGCGTCGAACTGTTTGTCAAGGTGGTGAGGTAGGATGTTGGTAGGGTAAGTTTGGTTTGAAGGAGGATGACTCGGGGACGTGACGTTCCGCTTGGTAGTGCGTCGAACTGTTTGTCAAGGTGGTGAGGTAGGATGTTGGTAGGGTAAGTTTGGTTTGAAGGAGGATGACTCGGGGACGTGACGTTCCGCTTGGTAGTGCGTCGAACTGTTTGTCAAGGTGGTGAGGTAGGATGTTGGTAGGGTAAGTTTGGTTTGAAGGAGGATGACTCGGGGACGTGACGTTCCGCTTGGTAGTGCGTCAAACTGTTTGTCGAGGTGGTGAGGTAGGATGTTGGTAGGGTAAGTTAACGGCATCCCCTGATCGGTCCTATACTTTTCGACGTCAGGTCTTACTGACAGAAATGTCCGTCCTGTCAGGTCGGTACAATGATCGCAACTGATTATACTAGGTGACTGCACTATACAGAGCTTTAACCTGGCACGGATCAAAATTGATAAGACGAACCCCATCCAAGCTAATGACTCTTGTACAACGTTCGCCTGACCACAAGAGAAAACAGAAGACCCGAAATCCAACAGCAGATGTGATAAACGTAGACCCTAAATCCAAAGCAGATGTGATAAACTTAGACCCGAAATCCAACAGCAGATGTGATAAACGTAGACCCTAAATCCAAAGCAGATGTGATAAACTTAGACCCGAAATCCAACAGCAGATGTGATAAACGTAGACCCTAAATCCAAAGCAGATGTGATAAACTTAGACCCGAAATCCAACAGCAGATGTGATAAACGTAGACCCTAAATCCAAAGCAGATGTGATAAACTTAGACCCGAAATCCAACAGCAGATGTGATAAACGTAGACCCTAAATCCAAAGCATATGTGATAAACTTAGACCCGAAATCCAACAGCAGATGTGATAATCTTTTATTATCATAAAAGAATATTTAAACTTGGGGGGTCGATAGAGGCCCTGATGTGACACATTTCATTCCAATCGGGGTGTTTCTACGTGTTCTGGGATTGACGTTATATGCAAAAAAGTTTACATTTTATTTTTATTTCGAGAACCATTTTTACAAGTACCTTTTGAGATAATACAATAGCCATTTATATGGTTAGAAAAAGGAGTCTTTCTTCTTTCGAAAGATTTCAATGATGTAAAAATCTGATTATCTCAAGGGGAGATATTGAATTGGGCCAAATTTCAAGTTTCTAACCTGTCGGGAAGTACCTTATAATTTTGGAGTGTACGGATTCTAAACTGACATTGTAAATCAAACAGTAGTTTTTGTACT
>OX328124.1:127925860-127938360 GCA_946811695.1 Gonocerus acuteangulatus
TTTTAGATTTTTAATCTTCAATATCAACCCAAGTTCTATCGTCAAGCCAAATTTCAAGTTTCTAACCTGTCGGGAAGTACCTTATAATTTTGGAGTGTACGGATTCTAAATTTATTTATTTATTTATTCATTCATTTCGAGAGCTTCGCAACAAGGGTGATCTGCTCTATTGAATAACAAAGAATAAAAACAATAAAAATGAAAAAAAAGGGGGATAAATGATAATAATAAATACAATGAAGTAATTGGTTTTGAATTAATTGGTCATGATCTCAAATTAAATAGAATCCGATGATAGGTGATAACATAGGGCTTTGATTATAATAATAATTGGTCTAATGATATGGTGACCAGCCGAAAAAATAAAATAAAATAAAATAAATAAAAATAAATAAATAAAGGAATAAGGAACATAAATTAAAATAATAATGACAATAAATAAAAGATATAAAGGGATGAATAGGTTGACAATTATTGTAAGATCGGAAATTTTGTAGGGAATTAAGATCGTGGGTCATTTGTAATATTACTATATTTTATTGTATGTATTCGTGGTGATTAAGTATGTGAGTATGGTATCAATATATGGGCTATTTTCTGCTAACAGCTCGCTAAGGTCATGAGGTGCCTGTAGGTTGTCTCTTTTCATGCAGTCTGTTAGTAGGTGTTTCACTGTTAAAGGAACGTTGCACGTATCGCACCTAGGCTTGTCTTGTTTCGTAAATAGGTGTGAGTGAGTGAGGCGTGTACGTCCGATTCTCAGTCTTGTTAGTACAACTTCGTCACGTCTTGTTCTCAGTTTGTTTGACGTATAAGGTCGTATATTGCTCTTTATTTTCCTTAGGTGGTTATCTTGAGTGGTATACCAAGTGGCGTGCCACCTATTCAGGACTGCTCTTGTTATTGTTATTTGTAGGTCTTGAACTGTAAATAAGTACTGGTCGTTCGGTTGGCTTGTAGTAGCAAGTTTTGCATGTTCATCCGCTAATGTAGACTGTCCGATGTTCTCATGACCAGGAACCCATAACATTGTTACCATTGTGTGTTGGTCCTTTAGTCTCAGTAGTTCTTGTACAATTTTGATGATGATCGGGTTGGTGTTGTAGATATTGTATAGGGAGAGTAAACAACTTAATGAATCTGTACATAGTATTATGTGTGGTATTGTAGTCTGTACGTTAGATAGGCCCAAAAGTATACCTTGCAGCTCTGCTGAATATATACTTGTGTCTAATGGAAGGCTGATCTGATATACCTTTTCTCCTAAAACAGCTGCTGCGCCTACTCCGCTCTCTGTTTTGGACCCATCTGTGTATATTATTGGTGTATTTTTGTTGTTTCCCTGTCAATTTGTTAAATGTACTTCTGTAATAATTTTGAGATGAGACGTCAGATTTTTTAAATTTAGTCATTGTCAAGTCGATTTTTAGGTTGTTTACTCTCCAAGGTGGATGTGTGAGATGTTGATAAGGGTATGTAACAGAATTTATAAATGTAATATTATCTGTATTTTCGAGGAAGCGGATTAGGAGAGGTTTTTGTTTCGGTTGCTTGAGTACGTATTTGTTTATATAAGGGTTGTTTAAGAACCTCTTAACACATGGGGTGTTCAAAGTTTTTGATCTTACAATAAATTTAAGACAAATCATCTGGCGTCGATAATCCAATGAAGGTTCTCCAGATTCTGAATGAAGGCTACATATTGGACTCGATCTGAAAGCTGAATTGACATTGTAAATCAAGCAGTAGTTTTTGTTCTAAAATGTATCAAATATTAAAAAAAAAAAGATAAATTTTTATTGGATCATATTTGGGCTGGTAGATAGTAAACAGACAAATGTATATATATGTGTATATTCATATATATATATATATATATACATATATATATATATATATATATATATATATATAGAGAGAGAGAGAGAGAGAGAGAGAGAGAGAGAGTAGCTGGTATAATGTAAATAAATAAGCCGAGGCTATATATAAGCCCAGGAGGATTAATAAAGTGAGTTGAAGCTTAGGCCCCGGGTTGTGCTTTTCTGCCCTCCTACCTTTATAGTCCTTTTTAAAAACATCATCTTATTTATGATAGCCTTGTATATATATATATATATATATATATATATATATATATATATATATATATATATATGTATGCCTATTGCATGGATAAAAATAAAAATGAAGAATTATAACAACATTACAAACCTAAGAGAATCAATTTAAGCAGAAAAATAAAATAAAATAACAAATAAATAAAAAAGGAAAGGAATAATGTAAATTCGGTTTAGGTTAATGTTTATATTTAGGTATATATCCTTAGTGTCTTAAAATGTATTGTTTCGATGTATGGGCTACCTTCAGTCAGAAGGTTTTTTTTTTTTTTTTTTTTTTTTTTTTTTTTTTTTTTTTCAATAATAAAGCGTTTATTAACATCTGCACAAATTATATAGCACATTGGTTAATTGTGATAAGTAAAGCCATTTTTGTGATTTCACATAATGAGAATACAGAAAAAAGAAAAAAAAATAGTACATACTAAATTGAATTACAGAAACAAAAGTCCGACTCGCAGGAACTGCGTCATCTTAGCGCGGTTCCAGTTTTTTTTTTTTTTTTTTTTTTTTTTTTTTTTTTTTTTTTTTTTACGGCACATCTACATTTCACCAGCGAGCCGTGGGATGATAAAATTCCTGCCGGAGGTTGGGAATCGAACCCACCATCTCCCGCTTATGAATCCAAGGCGCTAGCCATTAGACCACGGGAGACCCCGGTTCCTGTTCATATCCCTATTCTCATTTGAAAAGCATAGAATAGAAACAGATACTATTTTCCTCGGCCTTTGTTCAAAGGGTTTTATGGCTGGCTATACCTGGGGTCAGGTCCGCAAGACCCTAGAATCCTCTTCTACCGATACTTCATTTCATACGTTTCAATGAATTGGAAAATATCAAATATTTTCACACATTCCTGTGTTCTTTTACTATAGTAATAATTCTACAGATAAAATCAATTAAAAAATAAAATAAAAAAACCAACAGCATAAAGGCAATTGAAAATATTCAAAAGACGTCAACGAATCTTTTTCTCTTGGCAAGCTATATTTCTAACAATGAATTGTTTTTCTTATTTTGCCTAATCTGTTTTATTGTAAAATACATTATCCAGCAATTAAAAAATAACAAGGAATAAAAACAGACAAAAAGAACAGTTCGAATAAGCAAAATCAATTACTTTAATGTTTTAAGCACTTATTTCTCCGATTGACATCGCCTAATCAAAACTTTCATCAGAACCTTTTTTGTAGAGCATTTAGTAAGCTTTCTAATGGTATTCTTTCGTTTACCAAATTCTTAACCTTTTTCGAGATATTAAGGAAAATATACAAAGTTACCAAAACTTTTTATGTCTGTTAATAAAATATTTTATTCTAACCCTTCCTTAACTCCAAACGTAACAAAAATTTCAACATAATAGTTTTAATGAAATTAGAACATGCAGAAAATGTTTCAACTGAATCCCATGATTCTAAGTACCCAAACCAAAAACGGTATTCAAAAACTATTTTTCCAATTTTCTCGAAAACGGTTAAAGCTATCGCCTTGAAAATGGTTTCATTCGTTTTCCTAGCCCAAGAAGCCTATAAAAAGAGTACTTACAAGCTTATGAACTCAAAAACGTAAGCGTTACGATTTTTTCTGCGCGAATTTCGCCCCAAACTCCATCTTCCAGTGGGCGGATTTTGCTGGTTAACGAACTTGACCTTTCATATTGGACGACTGATTTTTGTACCAAATTTCATCAAAATCAGACCATTCGTCTTCGAGCTAGAGAGCGAACAGACAAATATATATATATATATATATATATATATATATATATACAAATTTGAACCACCGTTATTTTCGGTCTCTAGGGGTTCTGAAACGCGAAATTTTCTTGTCGGCACTTCCGGATTGTTTCATTGTATCAACCTTATAAGCGGGGTTCCTCCCTATGGGGGAGGGAGGAACCGCGCTAAAAAGAAAATAATAAAAATGAATAAGTACATAAATAAATAAATCATGGCTAAAAGGAAAATAAAATAAAAGTAATAATAATAAAAATAATAAACCAAAGATAAAATAGAAGAAGCCAATCATTATTGACACTTCCTAGTTGACCGCTTTAATTACAGAGTTGATCACGAGGCCAAGATCTCTTTAGCCTCCTAGGAGGGTTTTCGGGGTGGGATTGAGAGGAGAGGGATTGAGCTCTGGGATTGGGATGAGCAGATAGTTTGGAAGGAGCCAATCATTATTGGCACTTCCCAGTTGACCGCTTTAATTACAGAGTTGATCACGAGGCCAAGATCTCTTTAGCCTCCTAGGAGGGTTTTCGGGGTGGGATTGAGAGGAGAGGGATTGAGCTCTGGGATTGGGATGAGCAGATAGTTTAGAGTGGAAGGTTAGGAATCGGGATTTAGCCAGTTCATGGATGAAGGGGATATTCAGATCATGATGGAGGGTTTTATTAGAAACGTAGAAAGGGGCATTAACTATTTTGCGTAGGACTTTGGATTGGAATGCCTGTATTCTTTGTATATTTGATCTTTTGGTTGTTTCCCACAGTTCAAGTCCGTACGTCCAAATAGGTCTGATGATGGTTTTGTATATAGTGAGTTTGTTCTATATTGTGAGTTTTGATGAAGGTCCCAATAGTCGTCGAAGAAGTCCGTATCTCCTGTTCAGTTCCTGTCTTTTCGGTCGGGTGTGTGGGTTCCAAGTGAGTCTACTGTCTAGTATTAACCCCAGGTAGCGCACTTCGTTGGATACAGGAAGTTCTTGACTGGATATGTGAACTGGTGGGCAAGTCCTTTTATTGAGAGTGAATGTTATTTGGCTGCATTTCTCTGGATTCACCTTGATTTTCCACCTCTTGCACCAATCCTCAACAGAGTCTAGATGTTACTGCAGGTGAAGGGAAGCTGTTTCGGGATCAGGGGAGGGGGAAAAGATGGCTGTATCATCAGCATATGTCGTTAAATGAGTATTTGGGTGGGTAGGAACGTCAGCGGAGTACAGAAGGTAAAGGATAGGACCGAGAATACTTCCCTGTGGTACACGAGAGGAAATAGGATGGGAACTAGATAATGTGGAACCAGATCTTACTTGGAAGGAACGGCTTGATAGGTAGGACTGTAGGATTAGGAAGTATGTGTGGGGAAGTATGCGCCGTACTTTGTATAATAACCCCGGGTGCCAAACACGATCGAACGCTTGGGCGACGTCCAGAAAGGCACTCGTGCAGTAATTTTTACTTTCCAGCGCGTGGGATATAGTGTCAACAACGCTGAAACATTGTTGAATGGTTGAGTGCTGAGTACGGAACCCAAACTGGTGATCTGGTATGGAGTTGGGAGGGATAGTGGACAGAATTCTTTTGAGGAGGAGTTTTTCAAATATTTTAGACATAATTGGGAGCAAACTGATAGGACGATAGGAAGATGGATTCTTGGGGGGTTTATGTGGTTTAGGTATAAGGATTATGACAGAGTGTTTCCATGAAATGGGGAAATAGGTAGTTCTGAGGATTGCATTGTATATGTATGCAAGGAAGATTATTGCTTTCTGTGGTAAATTTTTTAGGATTGGAGCTGTTATATGGTCGCAACCAGGAGACTTTCGGGGAAGATGTTTGATAATATATTTGATTTCTGCAGGATGGAATGCTTTAGGAGGAAGGGATAGAAGGAGAGGGCTGTTAAGGTTATCGAATATTTCTAAATCCTGGGAAGAGTTTGTTTCGGGATGAGGAGAAAAATGGATTCTAGGTGGGAAGCAAATAGTTCAGCCTTATCTTCATCGCTTCTGGCCCAACTTCCGTCACTGCGCTGGAGAGGTTGGGGAACAGTAGGGAATTTAAGGATTTTGCGGGTGGCTTGCCAAAGGGAATTATCTTCGGTGGTAAGTGATTGCAGGTAGTCATTGAATGATTCGGATCGGAATTTGGATAAGGCTTTTTTTAGGAGTCGGGTAAGTCTATTAAAGTTAGCGTGGTCGGATGGGTATCGGGACCTCTGCCAGCGAGCCCTTGCTTGTCGCTTAGCAGACAGGAGGTTGAGGATGTGATCGGGTAGCTAGCTGGAGTTTCGGGCGATAGGGAAGACGTGATCTTGGTCTGCGGGAGTTCAGGGCGCAGTCTTGTATCGCTTTCGTGAACATCGAGACAGCCTCGTCCACATCAGATGAGGATTTCAGAGGTATATTGAGGTTTATGGATTGAGATAATTGAGAACGAAATAACTCCCAGTTCATAGGCCCTGGGGTAAGGGAGGGAATTCGGGAACGTGGTAGAGGAAATGTATTCAGGACGAGAAGGATGGCTGAGTGGTAGGAGGAAAGTTCAAGCAGTGACTGAGTTGAGTATGATATTCCTCGTAGGCCAGAAGTGATGAAGAAATCCACAAGGTCGGGAGTGCGAGAGGGATCGGTTGGCCAGTATGTAGGAGAATCAGAGGAAATAGTGTCCTAATTTTGGGAATGAAGGATGTCATACAGAATTCTGCCACGAGGATTGGTTAGACGGCTTCCCCATCTGGGATGTTTCGCATTGAAATCAGCCCCTATGAGGAAGCGAGGACCGAAGGATTGGAACTGAGTGAGGAATTCAGGATGGTAGATAGTGAAGTTCGGGGAAAAATACGCTGCGGAAATAATTATATCTTTGGAAGAAAGGGGAAGGGAGATTGAGCTTACCTGCATGCTATCTGTTGAGAGAGTGGAATGTGAAAAATGAGCCAACGAATTTTTGACCATTACTGCTGCTCCATGCCTGGCCTCGGACGGATGGTCTGCTCTGTAGCACACATATCCTGGGATTGAGAAGTGTTGTGTGTTCAGTAGGTGTGTTTCTGTTATTAGTGCAATGTCAATGTTCTTTTCTGAGAGTAGGAGTTCGAGCTCTAGTCGTCGTGTAGTAAGTCCGTTAGCATTCCATAGGATTATGGAGAGGGGAGTGGGGTTGGGGGATATAATTTAAGGAGCTTTGGAAGGATATCGGATATTAGGGAGGTCATGAGGGAGATAAGGGGAGTTAATAACGTTTCCAATTTGTTTAAAAATGTGGAAAACAAAATAAAAGGGTCTTGGGGTGTAGGCGTGGGAGGAACTGCTTTAGGGGCTGTGGAAGCATTAGCAGGTTTAGGTGGCTAGTCTGTTGTAATATTTTGTTGGGGTGCTGAAGACGTGGACAGATTTTTATGTGCAGAAGTGGTTGGTGGTTTTTGTTGTGGAGTGGGATTAGGATGTGGCATTAGCTGCACCTTCTTCTCCTTGGAGGAGAGAAGAGAGGCATAAGAGATAGTTGGCCTCCGTTTAGAAGTGAGGGATGATGTAGAGGGCTGCAGTTGCTGTGTGGGTCGATCCTCTTTAGGGGTAGTTGCCGGAACCTGGTTCTGACGGGACGCACTGCTTGTTCTTTGTCTTTGAGTCCGAAGCGCTTTGTAGACCTCACGTCCTTTGTAGTTTGCAGGGTGGTTCTCGCCGCAATTGGCGCAGGATGCTGGTACGTCGATGGGTTTTGGGCAATCTTCGGATTTATGTTGCTCGCCGCATTTCACACACTTAGGTGCGTGATTACAATAGCCCTTGGTGTGATTGTACTCCTGACATTTATGGCACTGCAGCAGTTGATTCCGACGGCGAGGCTCCTCCACTGAGATTTTGGTGTAGAGTAGGTATTTTTCTTTAAAAATGTCCTTGCTTTTCTCAGTTTTCTCTAGGTCCACAAAGAAGAGCGGGAGTTGCACTTTAGTCACTGGGTGACGTACATTGATTACCCTTTTTGCATGGTACCCTAGCTCACGAAGCTCTGCTACGATATCTTCTGGAGGTGTGGATTGGTGAAGGTTACGGATGACTACTCGATATGCCTTCTCTTCAGGTAGATGGTAACAATGGTACTCCGCTTCCATATCACTAAGACATTTAATAATTGCCCTGTAGGCGTCACTATTAATAGAGCTAATGACTATATCATTGAAACGAGCTCTGCAGGTGAAAGATTTTTCTCCGGCGGCTTGACCAAGTCGGGCACAGAAGGATTTATAATTATTAATTTTTCGAACATATATGTTCGGTGGCTTCTGGCTCACTGTTTCGGTTGGAGGTGTTTCATTGACTTTTGAAGTATTTTTCTCTTCTAATGATTTAATACTCCTTTGTTGTTTTGCTTTGGGCGATAAGTTGGTTGATGTCCTCTTACGAAGGCGTTTTCGTCTCCCTAAAGCGAAGTTTTCCCCATCATGTGTTGATGTAGATTCGATAAATGTCAGTTGTTGTTCACTGTCCAACGCAGTAGGCATTTTGATTTATTTTTTTTTGCAAAAAAAAATTAAAAAAAAAAAATAAGCGGTAAATTGGGGGAAGCGAACCGCTGACTGTTGGCCAGGAGTCGAGTACGTACGCTCTGAGCTAAGCAGGCTAGCTGGCAGCTGTAGGTCAATAGACAGTCTTAGCGGGATAAAGTATTTTCCTAGTCAGAAGGTAATGAGGAATGTCTAAGAAAATTTCTATAAAGTTGTTCTGAACTTTATTAGCTTTCATTTTAAAAACAATTCACTGTCGCACCGTTACAAGTTCCAAGACCGTTACAAGTTCCAAGACCGTTACAAGTTCCAAGACCGTTACAAGTCCCAAGCACGGTTACAAGTCCCAAGCACCGTTACAAGTCGCAAGCACCGTTACAAGTCCCAAGACCGTTATTGTCATTATGTATGAGTTTTCCTGTCAACACTTGTGGATTGCGTTACCTGGTTGATGTCACAAGGCACTTTCATCCCAGTAGACGGCGAGAGAAAAGGCGATGCAACAGAGGTAGCTTGTGATACGAGTTTCAATAAGGAAAATATGGCGATGGAAAAACCTAGATTGTTACGATCAACAAAAGGTGCCTCGAGATTGAAGGAGTAATACCCGGAAAATAGACTTTTCCTCACCCCGAGTCGGGAAATGTATTTCCCTCTTAGCTTTTCATCCTCGAGTTGTATCTGTCGCCGTGGGCCTATATTTCGAAGGACGCGGTGCCAATACTGTCGAGAAACATTGTGTCATTTACTAGCTGTTCCCCGGCGTGCCATGCTACACCCACGTTCTGCCTATGACTCTCCTAGACAAACATGTCTAGACTAGAACATTTGTCGTTTCAGGACCCGTAGATCACGTAACGATGGTCAAAATTTTTACACATTTATATGTACATATTTTTGACCCTAGAAGTCTTCTAGTAGAAGACACGAAAACTATAAGAAGATTTGATGATAAAGAAATGGGCGAACAGAGATACAGTACTAGACTAGGATTCAATAAATTAGGAATGGCCCTAAACCTTGGACTAACGGGGTAACTGGCTATAGAGAGGAGGTAGTATCGACCAGGCTGAGAATTGGACACATCTTACTCACAAACGGACATCTAACGAAGACAAATCACAGGCCCCGTTCTAGCGAATTCAACACATTACTTACTCTCAATCACATAGAGGATGAGGACTAAGAGGCTGCTTGTACTCACTTTCCCCCGCCCGGCAAGGTCTACTTACTGCCTCTAGTACACTCACACACGTACATATATATATATATATATATATATATATATATATATATATATATATATATATATATCACTTAATACGTTTTAGCACTTTCCTCCGAAGGATATATACAAAAGTTTTTATTTATAAATAAAAGTTAAATATATACAAAAGTTTTTTGTTGTTAGAACTTTCCTCCGAAGGAAAGTAGCTATTGAGGTAGGACTCATGACGGAAGTTTTGAAAAATTTCTTCAAATCTTTATCGATCCTACCTAGTAGACACCGAAAATGACCCCCGTTAAAATTTATATATATATATATATATATATATATATATATATATATATATATATATATATAAAGGGTGTCCCGTAAATGTCTAGTCATATTGAGAGGGGTGATAGAGGACCCTTAGGGGAACAAAAAATGTTCTATGACGATTTCCCGAATTCTCGCCCATAAGGGAGAAAACGTCATTTTATTGTTTTATCGAGACAAACGTGGTTTTTTAGAAACATAATCGTTGTAGCTCCGTCCCAGGTGGTACTACTAGAAAGGAAGTGAAACCAATCGAAAGCTGAGTAAATTTACAATAAGACTAGTTGGGAGTAAACGTAAAAATGAATGAATGTAAGTATGTATATCTTACAAAAAGAAGGCAATTCTAAATTTCCTGACAATTTATTGATATTTCTTTCCAGCGTTACTCCTAAATGGGCAGGATCTGAGATTTCCGGGTTTCAGAAAAACTTCCTCATTTAACCAGCTTTCCATTCGTGTATCACAACCCTGTGTTATTGAAGTATTTGAACGGTTTAAGTACAAAAGTTTAAAAAAAAAAACATGGATCTGTGAAAAGAAAATTATATTTTTTTTCTTCAGTTTATTCAAAAAGCTGAAGGGAAATATTTATTTTTATAAATGTTTACATAAATATTAAGTAAATATTTACTTAAAACAATAAAAAAAAAAATTACTTCCACGAATATTAAAAAAATTCCTAAAACAGTAAATAAATAAAATACACATATATTTTGAATTTGTTAATTCAGGCAACTAATACTGGGTCCAGGAGGCGGCCATTAAGGAACCCCAACCATACATTGACCTCAAAAATTATTATTTTTACCTAGATCACGCATTTGAACACATTTTTACAAGTACTTATATTTAGAAAACAAATGCTTTACCTTAAATTAATACTGATGGCTACGCTTGTGAAACTCACTAGGATTCTGAGCCCATGCGTTTTTGTTGTGGTAATTAAAAATTCTATCCCTCATAAATAATATGTACATAGTCCTGTAAAAAAGTGTTCAAATGCGTGATATAGGTAAAATCAGTAATTTTTGAGGTTAATGTACGGTTGGGGTTCCTTAATGGCCGCCTCCTGGACCCAGTATTAGTTACCTGAATTAATAAATTCAAAATAAATGTGTATTTTATTTATTTACTGTTTTAAGATTTTTTTTTTATATTCGTGGAAGTAATTTTTTCTATTCTTTTAAGTAAATATTTACTTAATATTTATGTAAACATTTATAAAAAAAATATTTCCCTTCAGCTTTTTGAATAAATTGAAGAAAAAAATATAATTTTCTTTTCATAGATCCATGTTTTTTTTTAAAACTTTTGTTCTTAAATCGTTCAAATACTTCAATAACACAGGGTTGTGATACATGAATGAAAAGCTGGTTAAATGAGGAACTTCTTCTGAAACCCGGAAATCTCAGATCCTGCTTATTGAGGAGTAACGCTGGAAAGAAATATCAATAAAATGTCAGGAAATTTAGAATTGCCTTCTTTTTGTAAGATATACATACTTACATTCATTCATTTTTACGTTTACCCTCAACTAGTCTTATAGTAAATTTACTCAGCTTTCGATTGGTTTCACACCCTTTTTAGTAGTACCACCTGGGACGGAGCTACAACGATTATTCTTCTATAAAGTACGTTTGTCTCGAAAAAACAATAAAACGACGTTTTCTCCCTTATGGGCGAGAATTCGGGAAATCGTCATAGAATATTTTTTGTTTCCCTAAGGGTCCTCTATCACCCCTCACAATATGACTAGACATTTACGGGACACCCTGTATATATATGCATATATATATATATATATATATATATATATATATATATATATATATATATATATGTGTGTCTGTTAACACGATAGCGGCCAGAGTTTTTGTTTTTTCGTCACGAAACTAGTTATATAGCATTCAATTAGCAAACGATTGAACGAGTTCGTTAATCACCAAAGTCGGTCCACCGGAAGGGGGGGTTTACCCCGAACCCAAAACACTAATTTGACTATGTCAGCCGTAATATTTGTTATATTTCAACGAAACTTGGTATACGCAGTGGTAATATAGAGCGAAACGTGAGATATAAAAATGAACTAAATCGGTTCATTCGAAGGGGGGGGGGGGGGGTTTACTTCGGACCCACAATACCAATTCGCCACTACCAGCCGTGATTTTTGGTATATTTCGGCGAAACTCGGTATTCGTAGTGGCAATCTACAGGTAAATATGTGTTGTAAAAATAAACTAAATCGGTTCATTAGAAGGGGGGTGGGTTTACTCCGGACCCAAATTCCTAATATACTCATACCGGTCGTAATTTCTGCTGTATTGTAACGAAACGCGGTATACGTCGTAGGTAACTCATGAGAATGAAGTGTTGTAAAAAAGAGCTGAATCGGTCAATCGGAAAGGGGGGTTTACTTTGTAATATATTTCAATAGAAAAGCCCGCCAGACGTAGGTTCACAAAGCCGCCACAAGGAGCGCTTTCTACCACTAGAGTGACTGTATCCTGTTCCTGCGTTAGATCAAAATACGATAATATGAGTTTTTTTGTATTTATTACGTAGTGTAATAGGTACCATGTGTAAACATATCTCTGGAAGCAAATT